>CM032479.1:8212609-8231264 GCA_019059595.1 Marasmia exigua | reverse complement strand
TGAGTTAGTTATTTCCATTTTAAGTCGATGCTTCTGATGTAAATGATTAAAAAAAGCAAAGAAAACATTGATAAAATAATGATACACCAAAATAAGTTGGAATATTTTATAGACTTATCGCTAAAAAGTAAAAAATTAATAAAAAAAGGCTCAAAATGGCGTCTTTCTATTTTCCGTTCACATTTTGCTGGATTTCCCCCGCGCTGATCCAGCTGGATTCAGGTAAATCCAGGAAAAAAAATTCCAGCTGCGATTGAAAACGCCGCTGGATTGCAATCCCTAGTCACAAATGTTTTGAACCAAATTCAAAACCAATTGAAGAGAAATTATTATGAGTCGTTTTTTTTGGTAGTAGGTCTTTAAGGCAAGAGTGAACAGGCATCTTCTAGGCGAACGCCTTATATCCCTAGACCCTTATCATCACTTTCCATCAGGTGAGATTGTGGTCAAGCGATAGCTCATAAAAAAGAATTAAAAATGATTCATTTCAATTACATGCGCTAACTAAAATGATCAGGCAGTTTTCATCGGCTATTTTTTTCATAACTACAGGGTGGAAAAAAGGCTAACAAAGTCAAATACTTTATCGATAGGAGTGAGTCCCTACTATTCCAGCATTACTAAATCGTTTGTAATTTAAGCTCAAGAAAGTCCCGAGTTTCGTATAACGTCTCGTATCAGAATTAGCGCCGTCTCATTTACATACTTAATTGGTGTCGTAAAACTTAAATACATCGCGTTTCTTTAACGTGCTTCGAATGGTTTCTTTAATGAGCATCTGTGTTTACTCGCAAGTTGCTTCTTCTTATTTTCAGTTAGTAGGGTAATATTACTGGGAACGAATTGCTTACAGGTAATTGACACGTATAGACAGCCAATCGTTGCTACAATGCAAGGTTTTTCTACTTTTTAACACGGGAGATATAATATTGTGACAAAGTATTAGTAGTGTAAACATCTTTTTACAGCCAACTGTAGGTATCTACTTACATGCAATCTCGACACTCATACGTCTTATTAGCATTCAGATTCGGCGTTCGCATTTGTTCGCGAACTAATTCTGTATTTCGATGCGCAAACTCTCGTATCACCGCACTCTTTATATCGCATTTTAAGATGTTACTCGAGAAAAAATTACTCGGAACATTTCACAAATCAGGTAGTCGAGTAAAGTTCAAGTGATCGAGTCATTCCGACCGATCTATGTGGAGAACATTGTAGGAGACCTATGTTCAGCAGTTGGCTGAAATGAAATGGCTATGAATGAAGCTCAAAGACAAACCTACTACAACATCAGCTGTGAATCTCATCGCCATTTCAATGGATATCGTGGAATTCCAGCGAAGCTACTAGATCATCTAATTTCATGTGTAAAAGATGATGAATGGCCGATTAAACCTAGTAGGTAATTAACAGTGTAGTTGGTGATCTGTGCAATCCCATACAAAATCAAGTCGCAAGTGGCTCGCCTGATGATTATAGCCGGTATAATCATTAGGCGATCCACACATTTGCCCCTGTTGTCTCTTTTGTATGAATTCTACTTAAAACGAAGTGACCGTGGGAGAGCCGCGCTTTGGCATGACTGGGCTGGCTCGACCGGTGTGATACCACGGCCTCACAAGAACCAATGTGAAGTCCAATGTGAAGTCTATGTTGTATTTCGCTGCGTAAGTGAGGACACCGGAGCAGGTCCAAACTCGGGAAAGGGGATTCAAAGGTTGGCAGCGTGCTAGTGACTCCATTGGTGCTGCGGCAATCGCATGCCATCCGTCTCCTTGTCTAGCTATTACATAAAAAAAGTGAATTTGATCTGTTTTTTTTCACTCGAATACAATTTTTCCCATGTCTCTCGAATAGAAGTTTTGTACTTAGGTCACATCTCTAGCCTTTATAGCTATCTCTAGCTCATTTGCGGTTATTTGGGATAAAAGTAGTAAAACCCGTGCATGATGCGCAGGAAACTCGGATAGGATAAGGTAGAGTACCACACGGGTGCAATTTGGAGTTTGCAGATGAGTTTCATACGAAGGTAGTTATGACATTCATGTGGAGCAGGGTTTATTTCGGTATTAATATTTAACAACACTGTAAAATTTATCTTCGAGATCTAAAATAAATTTGACTTTCTTACCGTGGGAGAGCCACGCTTCCGTATGAATGGGCCAGCTCGGCCGGAGTGATACCGCGGCCTCACAGAAAACCCCCGTGAAGCAGCACTGTGCTGTGTTTCGCTGCGTGAGTAGAAGGTACTGGAGGCCCAATCCGGGGGTTTAAAGGTTGGCGCGCACTTGTGACTCCACTGGTGTCGCGGGTGTCCATGGGCGGCGGTCAATCGCTTACCATCAGGTGATCCGTCTGCTCGTCTGCCACCTATCACATAAAAAAAACTTAGTAACTCGTACGTGTATGTGGCCCTACGTACCAAGGAACCATAGCGGGATGGGGCTTCGTATAAAGCCAGGGATTCGGGAATAGGTATTTCTATATTCATAATTAATCTTCTTAGCGTCTTACGTATTTTACTCGTCGTCCGCCATTCGTCTTCTATCTCACTCTCGCACGTCATTCTTATTCAAACACCGACCTCTTACATGTTCCTTACCATGCATCAACCGATCACCAATCCCACACTTGGCCATCCAACATTCAGTATAGACGTGTGTAACTCTTTACTGAAACGACTCAGTGATACGACTCAGCGATCGACTCAGCGGAATTATACACAGTTCCGAATCTGTAAAGTTCAGTGTCGAGTGAATCTGTTCGAGTGAACCGGATGATCCGAATGAGCTGAATGATCCGATGAGCCGAATGATCCGAATGAGCTGAATGATCCGAATGAGCGGAATGATCGGATAAGCTAAATGATCCGGATGAGCTGAATAATGCGATCGAGTCGTGAGCCGAATGAGCGGAATGAATCACGAATCTATCTGAGAGTCGATGTTCCAAATGAATCGTTCCACTGTTCCGCATCTGCACTGATCCAGATACAAATGTTCCAATCTTTTGAAAGAGGCGTTTTAGCCAGGTCTATTAGTATGCCGTCATATACTGCTCCCATACGTCTTCTGCACATCTTAACTTTTTTTTTATAGAAAGGATGACCTTACTCCGCCTGATGGGAAGCGGCCGTGAAATCCAAATATGAGGCTGACAGGCACAAAAGAACTAACAAAGTACCCATTGTGTCTGCAATCCTCACCCTAATGGCCTGCTGAGATGCCGTTTCATTCCCGCATAAAAGACCCCGGATTGTATGAAGGAGGAAAGACATGAGCAGGGAGGGCATTCCATGTCTTGATGGCTCGGGGCAGGAACGAGGAGCCAAACCACTTGGTGCGCGCCGCCATTGTCTGGATGGTATGCGGATGGCAACGCTGTCCAGCACGTGTTATTCGGAAGTGGAAATGGGGAGGATGGGATAAGTTGAAATAACTCATCAGAGCATTCCCCATTATAGAGGCGGTAGAGAACCCTTAGACTGGCAATGTCTCTACTATAATATACTATAATATCTTGCGTAAGTAGCTGATCGTTGAGAGTGGCCGCAGTGGCCGTAATCGGTTGGAGGATATTATTTTTAATTACATAAGTATAACATATTCTATACACGTACATAGAGATTAATACTGAGAAAAAAATATTACACTATATTATACACTTCAAATAACATTTTATAACAATACACCCGAGAAAAGGTATTACTGAAGTCGGCGCCCAATACAGTCTTGTAATTTAATACAACATTCAATTATTCAACAGGGATTAGGCGCCGACTTCGGTATAACATTTTCTCGAGTGTACTGTTATAAAATGTTATTTGAAGTGTATAAAGTGTTCAAATTATTATTTTACACTTTTTAGTTCGTGTTTTTTGAAGGCGGTTTTTTTTCAAGCTTTTTAGTGTCTTATTTTTTGGCGCCGAAGTCGGTTACAAAGGTTTAATACTCTTATTATCATAAAGGCTCACTTTGGGTCACTGCGCCAACCTAGTTAGTTAATGGTTTTTATATTTCCCTTGAAGATTAGCTTTCAAAGAAACTCCGGAATAAAAGAATAATAATAGAAATTTTGTTCCTTACAACTTACAAGAAAAAAATACTAGCCGTGAGTCGTAAACTACGACCATTTTCTCCCCGCATATCAATTCAGATTTTACCTAAGATATTAAAATCGTTTTATAATATATGACTTTTTTAGATCCATACCTACTATAATTACCTTCTACTTTTTCAATTTATGTGATAAGTGGCAGACGAGCAGACGGATCACTTGATGATAAGCGATTCCCGCCGCCCATGGACTCCCGCGACACCATTGGAGAAACAAGTGCGCTGTAAACGTTCAAGCCCCCTTACCTCCGGATTGGGCCTCTGGTACCCTCACTCACGCAGCGAAACACAGCACAGTGCTGCTTCACGCCGGTTTTCTGTGAGGCCATTGTATAACTCCAGTCGAGCCGGCCCATTCATGGCGAAGCGTAGCTCTCCCACGGTCAAAAGCACTTATCAAGTACTTTTCCCTCTTCTGCAATTGTCTCCTAAATACAAATCTTATTCGATTCTAGACCATACTTGGCACAAGGGAAAGTTTCCGGGAACACAATTTTCTCAAATTGTCTTTATCTTCGGAACATGTGAAATAAAATCAGAGTATACGCCTCATCACATAAAAGTCAATACGAATGTATGAATATGTATGAATATGTATTCAATTCCCTTATTTGCTTTTGTATGTTCATTCAATATTCTGTTTGGTTTCTTTTTCCTTAGTTTAAGCTTATACAATAGGAACTGGATGTTTTTTAAGGTTCCTTACCTCAAAAGGGAAAAGCGGAATCCTTTTATGATCATTTTTTGTTGCTACCCCGACTACGGCGAAGCTAAAAGGAGGGTTATGATTTTGACCTGTATGTAAGTATGTACGTATGTATGTATGGTGTGTTCCATCTCTGTTCCCCTCATAACTTCTAAACGTTATTCATATTGAAAAAATGCGGTGTCGTTAGAAGCTTCTTGGGTTTCCATGGGCACAAGGATGGGATGGAGGCACAAGGCCGCTGCCCAACACTTTTAAACCCCCCTTTCACACGGTATTGGGCTTCCGGTACCCCACAGTGTAACCGCAGCGAAACATAGCACAGTGCTGCTTCACGCCGGTTTTCAGTGAGGACGTGGTATCACTCGGTCGAGACGTCAGCATTCATGCCGAAGCGTGCTTCTCCACGGTGAAATGTGGTGTCCAGAACGCGGTTTATTTCTAGTTTAAATAAAATGAGTCGTGACTTCTTTTTTATTTTGATTGATTAACACAACATTATTATTAGTTGGTACAAAATTAATACGGACTCTATATTTAATTTAATACTGTAGTTAAGGTGACGGGTAGGGCACAATACCCGACGCCAATCGATTTAATTTTTAGCTACTCATACCCAAATCTATTTTAAAACAATTTCGGGATTACCAACCTACTTCGGGCAAACACTATACAATTTATTAAGATAACCATGCACAAATGCGGACGCTAACATTGTACGCGAAATATTTATTCACGCTAAAGTGGCCACTCTCTAGCGTTAATCATTTTTCGTTCGTACCCAAAACGGACCCAACATTTGTGCATTGTTATTTAATAAATATGTAATGAAATATGATTATTTGCCGCAGAGGTTGTAATCCCCGAAATTGTTCTAAAATAGATCTTTTTTCAGGTTTAGTAGCTAACAATTAAAAACGAAAGGTGTCGCTAGTCAGGGCTTACGCGTCGCCTCAAGAGACGTGGGTGATGTGATGATGACAATGACTAATCAAGCCGAAGAATCCACTTTTGGAAGATGACGCAATATGGTTCAGATTCCGATGAAATATTTTAGTATGCCTACATTACTTCACTTTGATTAGATCACCTTGAAAACAAGTCTCTGATCACAATAAATAGAGCCTAAAAATATCGTAAAATATATTAACAGTATGGACCTGAAATAGTGGGGACTGGGACAGACTTTGGTTTGGTTTTTGAAGGCAGAAACATTTTTTCTTTAGAAGCTTTTTAGTGTCTCATTATTTGGCAGCGGCAAAAATGTTAATCGATTGGCGTCGCTAGTGTGCTCTACCCGTCACCTTAATGATCGCCAAAGGACATTTTACTGCCAAAGGCCAAAGCGCAGTATGATACACACATAAAAACCTTAAAATTTGAACATAAAGGTGATGTAAGTAAAAAGGTTACAGTATCAACCTATTTATGTACATCTCATGTCTAAACAATAACAATTAGGAAGTTATTTAAATTTAATCTCTTATTATTAATAATCAAATCCCTTTTGATTTTATTCAAAACATTTCTGCTCGAGTTTCATTTTAAAATATTTTTGTTAACGATCATTTTTCTTCAGAACAGTCCCAGCGAACACAAATACAGGCTTTTGATTCGGTGTATTTGTACAAGTAAAATAATTTGCCTTCGGATGTAAGAACAACAGAGTTGCACAACTCTTTAAACTTTTGTAACTTGAGGTTTGTTCGCGTCTACATTTTTAGAGCTCCGTATACAACACACGGTTACATAAGGTTAAAGTTCCTAAACTAAAAATAGAATTAAAAAAAAAATGTTTTGTGAAATGGTTCGGCTTTACAGTATTTCCTAACGCATTTCTTTCTTATCAACTATCACTTCATATTCACCTCTTAACATCGTTATTGTACGAATAATTGAGAAACTTCTCAAGGATGACATACTAATGAAATTTGTTTTTATTCCCAAGAAACATATCTATAAAAAAAATCGCCTTCCTATACAAATTGCATCAGCCAGCTGTTCCCTTGATGGAAACGGGATTTTTGACAATTCTAGAGAACCTTTGGTTCGATAATAAAAAAAGCACTTGTTCGGTTTTTAACTTTGAAGAAACAGTTTAAAAGTTTGGGTCTGTGATTGAAATCATCATTGGCTTCCCACCTCAAAGAGTTGAGTTTCATATAACAATAGCTCGGGGGGGTGGGGGGAGTTGCCGGAAAAAAATCGAAGTGGGTTAAGAGATTTTTTGTTGCTACTACCATATTTTCAGTAACAATTAGGAATTTGAATTCTTAAGTTAATGAATCATAAATACGACACTTGTTATTTTCCGGTGGCATAATACATACTTGAACCAACGAAAGCCGTGTGGTCCCCGGCAGAGTAGAATAGGTCACCCTCACTCTTACCGAGGTGTCGTAAAAGGCGACTAAGGTAAAGCTGCTGGCATAATCATCAGCACCCAGATAAGGAAAACTCTGCTTTTATATCAAAACCCTCGCCAACCCGTCTGCCAAGCGTGGTGACTGTGGCAATTACCCCTCATGTGATTGAGGGACGCCCGTGCCCCAGCAGTGGGGACTTAAATGGGCTGATGATGATGATGATGAATACATATATGGCAAAAAATATGTAATCATAAATACATACATGAAAAAAAACTTTAGTTCACAGGTTGTTTTTTTTATGCTAGAGGCGACAAACGGGCAAGCGAGTTACCTGATGGAAAGTTATCAATATCGCTCACATGAACATCCGCTAATGTGAGACCGCGCGATTAAACTTTTCTTAGGTAAATGGAAATACTACTTATAAGTTATTTTACTTGAGTATTAAAAGCTAGGTACTTATACTGATATATTTTCAACAATTCCTTTATGAAAATATTCCCAAACAAAACTCATCGAAAGTCTACTTAAATTTTCCCAACAGATTCCCCTTTATCGTTAAAAAAAATCAATCATTCTCGTTAAAATTTCACGCCTAAACTGGACCTCATCAGTTTCTCAGTAAACAGTAAACACGGATAGGAAATATAATCGTTTTGTAGGTACCGTGGCACCGCTTCCTCTGAGTCACTAGGATTGGAGTCCTTTGAGATTTTATCTCACTGGACTTACCTGATTTGATTATTTCATTAGTATTTTTTCCTGCCATAATGGATTCTCCATAAGTATCGTTTCAAGTCGCAATGTCATTATTTTATAAGCAACATCAGAAATCAGTATTAGCGATTGTCAGTACAATTAAACGTTTTAGCCGTAAAATCACATTGACAGTGGCATCGCATTGATTTTCTTCCATTGAGAATGTATAGGGAGCATTTACATTGGTCGATCAATCGGTCCCTAGCTCGAACGCGGACACAGAGTGCATACAACGAACAGCTTACTAGCGCGAAATCATGGGTATATTATTCTACCCACTGCTTTTGGGAGTTTTCGCTTAAAAGGTCACCATTATACTCGTTTGTTTACATGCTACATACTATCTATCTACCATATTTCTATATGTATAAGTATACATAATTTAATAGTATGACGTCATTTCATAATAATATTAATCAAAATTGATGTTGTTTGGAATTATCTATCATTAACTCGGTGATGAGGGAAAACATCGTGAGGTAACCTGCATGGTTCGGATAGTATCTGGTGCCCAATTCTCGTGCTCTTGATATTTTGAAAACATGGCGGATATCACCTGAAAACCACACAAAAAAACTATGTTTTAGTGATATATATCGTATGATAATAAATGCACCAGCACGTGAATGGGGCTCCTGGAATGTGTAACCATGAATCAAATGATCCAGTTCCACCGTTAAAGGGTTGTGAATGTCATTCGCTTCATTGAATTACCAGACTACCCAAATTCTGAACCATGGCTCAAGCTTACTCCGGGTTCCAAAGCAACACCTTTGGACGCAACCAGGAATCACACGCAAAGATGAGAGATTAGAGATGTTGTTTGGAATCCTCTTTCAATATTCCTAAGTTAAAAATTTAAGTCAAGAAAATTTAAGATAAATTATGTATTGTGTTTTCACCTTCATCCTTAAGTCTGACGGATCACATATGAGAAAGTGCTTTCATTTCAGAAAAACGGTAAAGTAACATAACGATACCTGGTTAATAGGTACATTTGAAAAGAGGCGTAAAAAAGCCTAGTCTACCGAGTATGCTCCTGATTATAAAATTCTTGTACGGAAAACGGGGATTCGAAATGAACTGTAATCAGTAAGAAAAATAATTCATTGGGCGTAAACACATGTATCTATCTAATTACTTAAATATAATGTCTTTAGAGTATTTGCTTGAAGATAGAAAATGCTTTATCTACACTCATGTCATAATCTTCAAATTAAGAAATCAAAAGTGAACACATTTTGACATGCTTTGTAATATTCTTAGCTTTTAAAAAAATTACAAAGTTACGGTGTTGCATAATGACTTTTTTTCAATGACTAAGGAATTGCTTTTTTCACTTTATTTGACAGCTGCCACTTTATGCAAAAGCCAAATGTTTTCTATAACATTATTAGGGCAAAGTTATCATTATTCGAACAGCCAGTAAAGTTGCGAATAGACTCTACAAAATACCTGCCACACCAAAGCATCTACATGTCGCGCAATGTTCGCACAGATGGTAGAATGTGTTTGCTTATCTTTAACAATTTAGCGCCATTTCTTTGCATAAATAATTTTTATTTGTCAAAAATGTCTGAATTTAATAATGATTTTGAGGATTTGACTCCACCGAATATCTTAGAAAGCACTTCGTAAGTTTTTTTTATGTGATAGGTGGCAGACGAGCAGACGGAGCATCTGACGAAAACTATAAATGCTATGCTACACTGGTAAGGTATGTATAGCATAAAGCTGGTCCAAAGTGTTTCCCTATGATTTATAGCATAAAGCTGGTCCAAAGTGTTTCCCTATGATATATAGCATAAAGCTGATCCAAAGAGTTTCCCTACGATTGATAGCATAAAGCTGGTCCAAACTGTTTCCCTATGATTGATAGCATAAAGCTGATCCAAACTGTTTCCCTATGAATTATGGCATAAAGCTGGTCCAAAGCGTTTCCCTATGATTTATAGCATAAAGCTGGTCCAAATTGTTTCCCTATGATTTATAGCATAAAGCTGGTCCAAAGTATTTCCCTAAGATGTCTTACTTTGAAGATTATCAACATTAGTGTAGATAAAGTAGTGTACGAGACTGTATTTATCATGGTATTAAAATATATCACAACATCACATACATTGATTTGACTCCGAGATAGGTAGCTCGAACACCTGTGTTACATATATTAGAAACAACAGTGGGATTACAAATATATACATGTAATATTTTTCTTTTGTAAACACATACATATAAACACCCAGACCAATACAAACAGACATGTTCATGCACACAAATGTTTGTACAGTGCGGGGATCGCACCCGCAACACTTGGACCAAAGGCAGTGTTCACTACCACTGTTCCAAACGGGTCGTATTAAGGTGACGGGTAGCGTACACTAGCGACGCCAATTGATTTTAATTTTTAGCTACTAAATCGATTTTAATTTTTAGCTATTAAACAATTTCGAGGTTACAACCTCCCGGCAAACACTTATACTTTTTATTAAATAACCATGCACAAATATTGGGTCCAACGCGTACGCGAAAAATGTATTACCGCCAAAAGCGGCCACTTTTAGGGTGAATCAATTTTTCGCGTACAAAAACGAACCCAACATTTATGCATGGTTATTTAATAAATATTATACGTGTTTTCCGAGAGGTTGTAGTCGAAATTGTTTAAAATAGATCCGGTTTAGTAGCTAAAAATTAAAATCGAAATACGAGCCATGGCGAGTTCTTTAAAATCTTGATCGTTATGTGACAGTCATACTCGTAAAAATTACTTTTTTATTATCCAGACGAGTTAAATCCTTTTATGCAATCGCATCCCAGTGTTGCCACTCCCTCATAGCCCCTCGTTAACCGGGCCAGCAGGCGGAATACTTCATTTTTTACCAACGAACCTGGGGGTCTAATTTGAAGTTAACTTTGAGACTCAACCAAACGTATTTGACGACGTTTCCTAATTTGAAGTGAACATTGCGTCGGTTGAACTCAACCGAAACTCTTTTGACACATCTCGCCTCAAACCCTAATTTGAAGACACCAATGCTCAACCAAAATATCGAATTTGACATTTCTTGTCTCGCGTCTTTATGTCAAAATTCACGATAGCTCGAAAGGTGTTTTGGTTCGGTTGAATGGATTTATGGTGTATTAAAAAAGGATCTTTATGTCTTTGTAAATAAGGTCCAATGACTTACATATCAATAAAGATTAGTTTAAAGCGGAGTTTCTTGGTATAAAATGTTAAAATTGCTATACCTATATAGATGATTATGAATACATAGAGTACTTAGGTACTTTTAATGCTTAATCAAAGTTTTAATGTATGAATCTCAGTACTTACGTTTAAATATGTAAATTAATTTACATTAAGTGCCTATTTACCTACTTACTGAGAATTTTTGTAGATTTATGCCAGTGAGAATATGTATGGTATAGTTCAATGATTTATGCAGATTTAAGTAAGTAAGTATACTAAGTACCTACCTAGTGGTGTAGGCTTCTTATAGATAAACTAGATTCACTAAGTAATTAGTCTATTTCTGCGACAAAGTACATTGTATTCTTCAAACTTAATCTTATCAGTTCAAAAGTTTGAAACTTTTGATGGTTTAATTAGGTATTATTTATATAGGCTTTTGACTCAATTAGGTATTAATCCACCAAAGTACAAAGTGAAATACATTTTGAGGGTTTTAAACCATTTGCAAGCCTCAATTATGTATTACAAGAGGCAATAATTTTGCCTAAGTTCCTACTTTGTCTACATTACAAGTATACGTAATAAGTTTTCTCTTTCCTTAAAAAGTAGGTATACCTACCTACTTACCTTTGTGTTAGGTTCCTACATAACTAAGTACCTAGTTATCTACTTATAAATTTTACAATTTTGGGGTAATTTTGGATATCCATTAAAGATTACACAGTACCAACCAGTTAAACTTATGTTTAACTGGTTTAATACATTTGCTCCACTATTAGTTAGTGAATTTCAATATATCCCATAGAATATTTCACAACATCACATATGTACGTACATTGATCTGACTCCGAGATAGGTAGCTCAAGCACCCGTGTTACGGATGTCATAGTCCACAGTGGGATTACAAATATATACATACAATACTTTTCTTTTGTAAAAACATACTAATACATAGAAAACACCCAGACCAATACAAACAGACATGTACATGCACACAAATGTTTGTACTGTATGGGGATCGAACCAGCAACCCTTGAACCAAAGCCATCGTTCACTACCACTGTTCCAAAAGCCATGTTAACACTCATGCGATTAACACACTAATTAACAGGAGAGCAGTACATAAGGAATGAAAAAAACAACAAAGTACATGTGATGGAATCATTTATTAAAATAAATAATAAAAGATACAATAATGTTATCCTATTTTAAGAAGAAACTATGTACACACACATATTTTGTATTCTTTCTGTGCAATAAAGGATGTCTATCTATCTATCTTCACACACCCACTTAGTATTAATTAATAACCTTTAACTATTTACAAATAAAACAACGCCCCATTGTCTAATGGTTTAAGACGGTTCTGACGATGGCCCTGTGGCCATGATCTCGGGGTCATGGGTTCGATTCCCGGGTCGAGCAAAGGTATGTTTTGAATTTTCCGAACATAGTTCGGGTTTGTGATCACTAATCCGCATTTGGCAAGAGTGATGATTAAGCCTAATCCCATCATAGTAGCGATGACTTGATTTCTATGATGGGGGTCTTAGCCCTACAAAGGGAATAATTAAGCTGATACTTTACTTCATTTACATAATAAATGATGACTGAATGATGCTTGTCCATAGGTACTTATCAGTTGAATTATAACAAACTATTTTCAGCAAATAATTAACTTCGTTTAGCAATGAAGCCCGGAGTACTGGAACTGGGTATGTTTCTTCTAGTGGAGATCTGTGCAATGCTGGTAGATATTCTGCAATAATCATAAAGGAGTTTTAAATAAAATAAATAAATACCTAATAATAAAAGTATTTTTATTGCTCTCTCATACAAAAAACTGTTGGTAGGTACATAGGTATTTCGATTACAATCATACTTATTAAGTAAATAAAAACAAGCTATTTAATTTTAGATTGGAAATAATGTAAAAAATAAACTCAAATGCATATTTCTACCAACGAGCTCCATATGCACTTAAGATTACTTGAATAAGTTTCTGTAACATGTAACCATGATTAATTTGGTGTGGTTTCCCCGTCTAAGGGTTGTTAAGGTCAGACGGCAGTCCCTTCATAGTAATTGCCAGACTCGGCAAATCCTCGATCATGGCTCACGGTACACTGGCCTCCAAAATCATGGTTCTGGACCACCAACCAAGAATAACACTGCAAGGATTTGACAACCCATTTGGAACGGTAGTGAATGCTGCCTTTGTTCCAAGGGTTGCGGGTTCAATCCCCGCACAGTACAAACATTTGTGTGCATGAACATGTCTGTTTGTATTGGTCTGGGTGTTTTCTATGTATTATTAGTATGTATTTATTAAAGAAAAGTATTATATGCATATATTTGTAATCCCACTGTTGATTCTGATATCCGTAACACAGGTGCTTGAGGTACCTATCTCGGAGTCAGACCAATGTATGTGATGTTGTGAAATATTTATTTATAAGGATTACACTTTTGTATACATGTTTCAAACAATTATATTATCGTTATCTTAATGTTTTTTCTTTCAGTAAGGAAATTAGTTATAGCACAGATATTATAGATTCAGTTAAATAATTTTTTGTTATTTTGATTACCTCCGGTGAGATGTTCACTTTTTTCAACTCATTCTCCAACAGTCATTCTAGCTCAGCTTTCTATTACAGTTTGGTCCAATGGAGAACTTTGATGTCTTGTTTACTGAAATATTTAATTACAAATGGTTAAATTATAGAAATGATGTTTCAAAGTTGTTCTTTCTAAAGTGTAAATTGGAATAGTCATCATCATCAGCCCATTTAAGTCCCCACTGCTGGGGCACGGGCCTTCCTCAATCACATGAGGGGTAATTGCCATACTCACCACGCTTGCCAGACGGGTTGGCGAGGGTTTTGATATAAATGCAGTTTTCCATGTCTGGGTGCTGATGATCATGCCAGCAGCTTTACCTTATTGGCCTTTTACGACACCTCGGTAAGAGTGAGGATGGCCTATTCTACTCCGTGGCCGAGTGGTCCCCGGCAGAGTAAAATTAATAACAAATAAACTTATTTAGGTAGGATTATGCGACTAACCTAACTTATACTTGATTTTACTTAAGAAAGTAGAGTCTTTAGATAACTATAGAACTTGTATATAAGCATAATACTAATGTACATACGCTTTCAAACAATTTTACAATATTTTAAATTATGTATTGAGATTGCATATTTATCGTACGTACATACTTAAGTCAATAATTTACAAGTTTTTTTCTAATGTTTCACAGATGGCCACAGATAACTATATGGGCTATGATGTAGAAAAATAACAAGCTGTCAGTTTTTAAAAAATATTTTAACATTTTAATGTTTTTATTATTTAAAATCTTTCTTTCAAACACATTAAACAATAGTCCTTTAATTTAAAAATTCAAATATCTTTTATTCTTTAAAAAAATATTGTTAATTATAAATAAAATCAATTCATTTGGTTTTATTTGATGTGGGTCTTTCGGCGACACTATCATCGCGAATATCATTCATTCACGAGAGTCTATGGTCGGATCCGTACGAAAGTGTCCCATACGATGGTATTTCAAATTGCCAAACTAAACTACAATTGATTGACTGTCGGCTCGATCGAACGATCGTACGTGGTAACTTGAAATTAGACCCCCTGGGACCGCCAGAATTTCCCCTTTGTCCGCGGTTATTGTAACACAATTATATTAGAGACAGCCTATCTTTATTTCACTTGATTAACTTCGTTTGCTTTTGAAAGATACTAGGTATCTATTGATAATATTATTCACCGCAAAATAAACGACAGTTAAATGAAGGGAAGCCGCGATTACAGTATAGCTGTATGTATTTGAATACAAAAGTTATTGTACCTAACAAAAAGTTACTGAGTCAACTAGGGAAAGTTTCAGCTAGACAAAACTTATTTATCTTACCTGTTTGTGAAGATAAATCTTAAACAGCAGATCCCAACTCCCTCCCGAATATCACATAACACAGAAATATTGAATAATCTATTTACATTCTAACTTGTAAGTATTATGTGTATACCGCGGTGGCGCAGTGGTTAGTGGGTCGCGCTTTATAGCGACGGTCCCGGGTTTGACAACGGTACAAATTTTTGGCCCGACCCAGGGGGGTCGGGCCAAAAATTTGTACCTAAGTTTTCGTGTAATAAATTCTTAGTGGCAGCCTGGAGTCTGGACCCCGTGCCTCGGAAAGCACGTTAAGCTGTTGGTCCTGCGCTCAATCCCTCTCCGGTCGTGTCACAGTATTGTCCCATCGGAATATGAGGGTAAGGGAATAGAGAGTGCACTTGTGTTTGCGCGCACACTTGAGCACTATAATATACCCTGCGTACGTAGCTGATCGTTGAGATTGACCACCGTAGCCGTAATCGGTTGGAAGGGTGTATTTAAAACCAGGTAATATAAATCTCGATAAATGTGGCAGGTCATTGCATTCCCTCTAATATGGTTGAGTGAAATGATGGCTGACACATATGTCATACTTGTGAACAGGTGCCGTGCCACCTTTGGGGACTGGTCTGCTTCGGTTTACCTCATAATATTTATTTTACTATTTCCTTTATTTTACTTTGTATTACAATTAAACTGTATGCCTTGGTATGATGAAGACACAACATTGTATGAAAGTTTGGCGATTAAAAATAGTAACTGGCGAGTGTCTTGCCGGATCTTCTCGACCAGAAACAACCGAGCCGGTGGTAGAATCGCATTATGTTTATTTTTTTTAGTATATTTTATGTATTAACATGTAAATTATACATACATAAGTGCTTATAAATATTTTAAAAACATTTAAATGTATGATTTGTAAGTGCTGTGTACAAGCCTATGCAAATAAATAAAGAATTATATGACTTTGACTTTGACACAGACATAGCCCAAAGGTTTGCATGCCTCAAGTAGCAATGGGCAGGGCACATAGCGAGGAGAACAGACAGCCGTTGGGGCGGAAAGGTCCTCGAGTGGTTTCCACGTACAGGAAGTCGCAGCCCCTCACAAAGTGGACCGACGATCTGGTGAAGATCGCGGGAATCCATTGGATCCGGGCGGCATAGGACCGATCTGTGTTGAGAACATTGGGGGAGGCCTATGTCCAGCAGTGGACGTCTATTGGCTGAAATGATGAAGATGACTTTGACTTTGGTGTATATCACACCAAGAAACGAAATTCATATAACTGTATTAGTTTCGCATTTCGTTGGTTCAAGTATGTAGGTATTATGCCAACGGAAATAACAAGTATCGTAAATAGACTTTTTTAGATACCTAGTAAATAAACTTTCGGAAAATAATATTTCAGCTTACAAAAGGTCAGAGGTGCCTTAGAATATATACCATAGAATATACTCAGCGGCCGTGTGGTCCTCGGCAGAGTAGAATAGGCCACCCTCACTCTTACCGAGGTGTCATAAAAGGCGACTAAGGTAAAGCTGCTGGCATGATTATCAGCACCCAGAGAAGGAAAATTCTGCATTTATATCAAAACCCTCGCCAACCTGGTGAGTATGGCAATTACCCCTCATGTGATTGAGGGAGGCCCGTGTCCCTGCAGTGGGGACTTAAATGGGCTGATGATGATGATGATGATACTCATCGTATGACCGTGGGAGAACCACGCTGCGGCATGAATGGGCCGTCTCGATTGGAGCGAGACCACTGCCTCACAGAAAACCGGCGTGAAGCAGTACTGTGCTGTGTTTCGCTGTGTGAGTGAGGGTACCGAAGACAATCCGGGGAAAATGGGGTTTAAAGGTTGCCAACTTGAGTCTATGGGCGGCGGCAATCTCTTGCCATCGGGCGATCTGTCTGCTCGTCTGCCACCTGTCACATATAAAAAAAATACCTTGCTTTCAATAAAAAATATATGTATGGTACACAGTGTAACAGTTTGCAGTAGGTCTATTATAAACAGACGTCCACCCAAACTTCTATTTACTGTGCACATACTCGCACGGACCGGAAATAGAACGAGTTCGCAAACGGAAACAGCTGGGCCTAGTTCCGATGATGACGTAGGACAAACTGCATAGAGCTAAGAATTTGAATATTTCGTTGAATTAGTGTTTTAGGGTCCCGAACCTCTAAAGGATAAAAACCGAACCCTTATAAGATCTGAACCCTTATCAGTCTGTCTGTATGTCCAAACCCTTTATTTCAGGGACGCGTAAAGGTCTTGAGTTGAAATTTAAACTCCATACTAAGGTTATGCATACTGGTGTTGCGGGTGTCCATGGGCGGCGGCAACTGCTTACCATCAGGTGATCCGTCTGCTCATCTGCCACCTATCACAATAAAAAAAAAGGTCTACGGTCTCTAAAAGTTGTGAAAAAAATTTTCTAAGCTGATTAAAAAAATATATGTATAAAATAAAAGTAAAAAAACTAAAACCCAACTACGACAAAAAACGTCGCTGAATAAGTATAAAACAAGCCTTCGTTGTCAATTTATGCAATATTCTTCACTATGTAGAGATAAAATTTCATGTTTGGAAATCCGCAGTCACACGTTGTCAAAGGGTAGTATATTTAACGTGTGACTACGCCTTTCCAAACATGAAATTTTATCTCTACATAGTGAAGAATATTGCATAAATTGACAACGAAGGCTTGTTTTATACTTATTCAGCGACGTTTTTTGTCGTAGTTGGGTTTTAGTTTTTTTACTTTTATTTTATTTGTACTATTTTGGTGTCCAAGTGCTAGTAATATATATATATATATTCAAAATGTACAAGTCAAGCGCTTTCAAATGATACCAAACACGGCATATTTATCATAACTTTATTTTTTTACTCTGTATGTTTTGTCCGCTAGAGGGCGCCACATTAGATTTTGTGAAACTTCATATAGCCTATAACCAGCGGACGATCAAGACGCTTATAATGATATGTCATTTGTCGAATTCTGATAAGTAGTTAAGAAGTAACGTGGAAACAGATGAACATACATACATACATACATACATACATACATACATACATACATAGCCTGTCAAAATCATAACCCTCCTTTTGCTTTGCCGTAGTCGGGTAAAAACACGTTTTTCGTCCCTCCCAAGGGAATCAAAACCTATACGTTACTTCCCCTTGAAATAGAACTATATCTTCTCAGTAGACATTGACATTCCGAACCAAGCGGTAGATGATAATAATATGTGTACCTATTTTGACATTCGGTTCTGTATGGACCTAAATTGAATAAAGATTTTTTATCTTTTCTTTTATCTAAAAACTAACTAAACTATCCGCCGGGGTGATGACGCGGTTAGGGACAAGCTTGCAAATAAAACATAAAATATCCACATACACACACTTTACGAGTTTGTGCCTGTGGCTGTGGAGACGATTGGCTGTTGGGAGTCAGAGGCTAGAGTCTTCGTGCGTGAGATAGGCCGCAGAATAAACGATGTGACTGGTGACTCACGCTCCAGTTCGTTCCTGGTGCAGAGGCTGGCCATCGCTATTCAGAGTTGGGGTAATGCGGCGAG
>CM032479.1:8187901-8212509 GCA_019059595.1 Marasmia exigua | reverse complement strand
TTTCAGGACTGAATCCATAAGTTTTTTAGCACACATAGTCAGGAGATTAGGTCTTGAAAATCTGTCGAAAATGGGAAATAATGTTATAAAAAAACATTAGCATTATAAGACATAGAAAGACAGATGATTATGACAACAAATAGAATACGTCAATAAAACCTGGAAAGAGAGATGATTTTGACAATAAATAAGTTTAACTTACGAACATTTTTTCAGAGTTTCTGGGGTCTTCTTGGTTTTCTAGGTCAGAGAGTATCGACGCCGAAGCACTACTACTTGTTCCTTAGATGTCTCCTGGGAGTACTGATACGGTACCCATCCTTTACTGCGTTTTTATTATAGAAAAGTGCAGATTGCGCATTATTTTAGCAGAGGTATTCAACCTTTATTCATAGATATGAAGGGCACGTTTGAAGTTTGAAAAATATACTTCTTGAGAAGTAAACAATAAAAACCTATTTAAGTGTAGTACAATTGTCTGAAAATCGGTAGGAATGTATACTTGTGTTTTATTTTTTATTTTTTTTCAGAAACCTTTATTCATTCACATTTGCTTAGAACCAGCGTACCAACTTTCATATAACTAAGTAGCTTTAATAATATAACAACATCGTAGGTAGGTAAATAGATGACTATCATTACACACAAACATTCATGTTTTGTATTTCTCTTTTCAAACTCAAAATATAAGTATATTTTTTTTGCATTCACATCAAACATTCAAATCAATATATCTCTAATAGCGAACACAGCGTTTGGTTGTTTCAATACCTGCAAATAAATCATCTACTTATATTCAGTCAATTTCATCAGTTAATTTGACTACTAAATCAACAGGTTACCTACCTCTGACTTTTATGGTTTTCAGCAAAATAATTTTGTTCACATGGTATTTCTTGAAAACTAGCGGCGAAATTATTTGTGTGCATGTTTTATTAATTGCTGATTAAAGATTTCATTGCAACTAACGTTACGGAATGTACAAAGACTATTTCACATTGACCATAAACTAATTTAAATTTGTAAGTATGTTATTTTTAAATTTTAACGATTACAAAACGTCTATACAGAGAAGGCTTTACCTAAATTACCCGTAGTAATTAACTGACCTTTCATAAAAACATCAAGACTTTGTGTATACGTTAGCCACGCGCGCACATGCTAGTGCGCACCGTGGCGATGTAATAACTATTCTGCAGGCAAGAAACCAGCGGCTAAAACAAACGATCATAAAAACATAATAATTTTAAGCAAGAAAAATTTGTTCAAACAGATCAGTTTAAACTTGGCGTTGATTTATTTTCGATTTGCTTATTTAAGGGCCGAGTTCATCAACATATTAAACGATAGTTATCACATTTAAACCGTACCTGAAAAATACTAATCCTTGGTTGAACTATATTTAAAGTGAGATTACCGTTGTTAAAGTTGGTGAACTCGGCCCTAAGGACTTGATTCTGTGATGTATCGAGTTATTGTCGAGTGACATTGGTAGCTATATTTATAATACTAGCGATTCATTCATAATTTCTGCTAAACTACCTAGTATATATTAATGCTATAAGTTTATTTATGAGTATTGGGTATTTTTGTCTATAATAGAAAGATCTCTTGCTATATTGTGTATATATGTATATAACAGCGGAAGAGCCACGCCTTGGCATGAGTAATACCACGTCCTCACAGAAAACTGACGTAAAGCAGTGCATGCGTTGTGTTTCGCTGCGTGAGTGAGGGTACCAAGGCCCAACCCAAGGTAAAATAGGTTAAAAGGTAAGCAGCGCACCACCACTGGTGTTGCAGGTGTCCATGGGCAGCGGCATTTGCTTACCATCAGGTGATCCGTCTGTTCGTCTGCCACCTATCGCAATAGCTAAGTCAAGAATATGAATTTTGTACATAATCCATACACACGTTGATTAATCTCTATCAATATTATCGCTTAAAGTCCGTGATTACACCCCAGCTCCAATTCATTAACGCATGCATTGTTTTTATTTTATGCAAATTCAGCAGCGCGTCGTATTCGTCGAATGCAACTTGACTATGAGAACCATTATTGAAAAATATCTCAGAAATTAGTAGCTGTATTTACATCATGGTTAAAAACAAAACTAATGATTAAGTATCTGTTATGTTCAGGGGTTCTGGGTTCTGTTCCCGGTCGAGCAAAAATATGATTAGATTTTTTAACATAGCTCTGCCGCTCGAGCTTGTGATCAATACCAACTCATGTTAAGCATAATGTTTTTATGATATAGGAGGCAGACGAGCCGATGGATCACCTGATGGTAAACGATTACCGCCGCCCATGGACACCTACAACACCAGTGGTGGTGCGCTGCTTACCTTTTAACCCCTCATCCCCTGTATTGAGCCTCCGGTACCCCCCTCACGCTGCGAAATACAGCGCATGCACTGCTTCAGGCAGGTTTTCTGTGAGAGTGAGGTATTATTACAGTCAAGCCGACTCATTCATGCCGAAGCATTGTTCTCCCACTGATAAAATAGTGATTATACCTTATCACAAAATAATAGCAATGACTCAGTTTCTTCAATGAAGGCATGTATGTGTCTTGCAGTGTGACAATAATTACCTAAGATGAAATGCATCTTGTATGAAAATATGGTGTTTGAAATTTGGTGGTAGACGAGCCGACGGATTACCTGATGGTAAGCGATTACCGCCGCCCATGAACACCTGCAACACCAGTGGTGCCACAAGTGCGCTGCTTACCTTCTAACCTCTTTTACCCTGGATTGGACCTCCGGTACCCTTACTCACTTCAATTTCTTTGATGAAAGCATATGTCTTACAGTGAGACAATAATTAAGCAGAAACGTATCTTGTATGAAAATATAGACAACATCACATACATTATCATGAACCTGCGACCCTTGCGTGTCAATCAGTACTCAAACCACTGTGCTAAATAATACTAAGTACCTATACATAAAAGTTCAATTACATTTTCTGTATGATGCATTGTAGGAGTGATAATAGGTACAAACAATGTACATCGCCACATCAGGTTACCACATTCTGTCAAATTTATACAATTGGTATTGAACCAAACGGGTTTGACATAAAGGTGAAAATGGTGATTACAGATTTGTTTACATTAATGTATAGCTAACTGTACTTACCTCTTTGACTTTCAAGTAAAGTAAAAAACAAATTAAAACTAGTTAGATAATTATTATTTTTAAATACGATTCGTGATGATTCAGAGGTTCTAGGTTCAAATCCTACTCGTATTTTTTTTTCTTCGGAATTCTTAGGCGTGAGCGTTGTGATATTATATTATTTCTTAAATTGTTTAATATATTGTACTTAATTTCAAAAAAGTTTAATTTTCTGTTCAAATGCGTAAGCATTAAAAATCTGTCTGCAAAAACATTACATCTACCAAGTCACAAGCAAGTGTTTGTGCATCACGTTACACGCCACCGTAAAATTAGCTGACATAGATATATTCCTGCATCGCGATGGCAAAGTTTTAGTTTGGAGTTTGTATATATACAAAATTGAAACATGGATTTAGTGGATGTCACCTAAGACCGAAACACTCCAGTAGGAGACGGCCGCTCTAAAAAGGTGTAGTAAGACTAAGGTGATTATCTGAGATGTCTGTAATGATAGATTATAACCCGGAGCGATCGGCTGGGTTTAAATCAGTCAGAACAAGATTACTCTCACCACGTTTGGTAAAAAACGCTAAACGCGGTAAAGCACACAAGACGAAAAATGAAACACGGATCAAAATAAATAATGGTTGTCTCCGGACTGCAAAGTTGCATCGAATCAAACGAAGTCACAACAGTCCGGAGACGTAATCCCATTATGCTCCAGTTTTTTGTTGAATAAGAGAATCATCGTTTCTAAGTACTATTTACCCACTAAGCTAACAGTGCAATCGGTCGTCTAATAATAAATTCCTCAACTTAGGCACTGAAATGATCGTTCCAGGGTAGACAGACAGTGACAACGATATAGAACGACCTTAAAATCTAACGTTACCGTATTTTAAATCAACACTTATCTATCTGTTTTTTGGGCAATTTCACTTAACTTGATTTTTTGCGACTGAGCGAACGCAGAGAGCGATTTCGAAAAAAATCAAGTGAAGTGAAATGTCCAAAAAACACCTACTGCACAGATCATACAATAAGGGAATGTGCTAAAATAAATAATTAATAAAAATATATTTGTTTCCGTGCCTCGGAAAGCACGTTGAACCGTGCCCCTTCCGTTTCCGATCGGTGTTCCAATCGTGTTATGAGGATAAGAGAATCAAAGTCAAAGTCAAAAGATTATTTATTTGCTATAATAAATCAAGATGGGATATAACACGATATTTATTATGTGATACAACATTGTGTACTCACATATTTTACTCGACGTTTCGGCTACGTTACAGCAGCCGTGGTCACGAGCGGACTGAGGGAGCACGGCGTCACATTTTCCGATATTAATTCGCCACTAAATGAACTGTCAGTGAAGCTACTCCGACACACTACACTAACTAAAATAAATATTTATTTGCATAGGCTTATACACACCACTTACAAATCGTCATACATTAACATCTTTTGTAACTGTTAATAATAATTTACATTTAGTTACATATATGCCAATACATAAAATATAATAGTATGACGGTCTCCCATAAAATAAATAAACAAAATGCTATTCTACCACCGGCTCGGAAACTCGCCAGTTACTCTTTTTAATCGCCAATTTTTTATACAATAGTATATTATAGAGAGTGCACTTCTGTTTGCGCACACACTTGGGCGAGGCCAATCGTTGAGACTGGTTTCCGTAACCGTAATCGGTTGGAGGATATTATATCGCCTATTAATAAATATTTAAAGAAATTCAAACGTTCGGCTTAAAACAAAAAAACCCGTGTGATTCATAACCTTTGTTTGACTGCCTCAGTGGCGCAGTGGTTAGTGGGTCGCACTTTAAAGCGACGACTGCGCTTAGGCTCCCGGGTTCGAACCCCGGGTCGGGCCAAAATTTAAGCCTGAGTGTTTCTGTCAAGATATTTTCAGTGGCAGCCCGGAGTCTGGAAGTTGGCGGTCTTGTGCCCCCGTGCCTCGGAAAGCACGTTAAGCCGTTGGTCCTGCGCCTGATCCCTCTTCGATCGTGTCACAGTGGTGTCCCATCGAAATATGAGGGTAAGGGAATAGAGAGTGCACTTGTGTCTGCGCAAACACTTGTGCACTACAATATGCCATGACCGAAATATCGGTTTGGAGGACATTATTATTTACATTAGGACCTCAGTTTTATAATTCTTCTACTCTCCGACCAAATCTAACACTAACGCAACGTGACAAAACAGCCAACTGAAAATTAATTAAACTTTGCCCAAACATGTAATCCTGATGTAATATCCGTTTCCGCAAACTTCCAAAAACTATGATACTAGAGTAAGCTCTATCGACATTTATGAATTAAAAACAAAAGATTTATGCACATCATCATCATCATCAGCCCATTTAAGTCCCCACTGCTGGGGCACGGGCCTCCCTCAATCACATGAGGGGTAATTACCATACTCGCCACGCTTGGCAGACGGGTTGGTGAGGGGTTTGATATAAATGCAGAGTTTTCCTTCTCTGGGTGCTGATGATCATGCCAGCAGCTTTACCTTAGTCGCCTTTTACGACACCTCGGTAATAGTGAGGGTGGCCTATTCTACTCTGCCGGGGACCACACGGCGAATCTAACACTAACGCAACGTGAAAAAACAGCCAACTGAAAATTAATTAAACTTTGCCCAAACACGTAGTCCTGATGTAATATCCGTTTCCGCAAACTACCAAAAACTATGACACTAGAGTAAACTCTATCGACATTTATGAATTAAAAACAAAAGATTTATGCACAAATTATACTAATACCGTCCCGCGGCGAGGCTCATCTGCATTTAAATTATGGATTTAAATAAAAGTGGTAGTAAAATAAAAACTAGACTGGATAAAACCGCGTTAAACTCGGAGGCGTCTCGAAAATCCCTTTTATGGGTACTAAGTTTACGCCCCGGCTTCGGTTGTAATTACATCGGGAAAATGATTGCAACCTGGGCTTTGATTTATTATTCTGTTAATAATTTCTGCGTGGAGAACAGACGGCCGTTGGGGCGGAAAGGTCCTCGAGTGGAGGCCACGTACAGGAAGTCGAAGCCGTGGCAGGCCTCCTACAAGGTGGACCGACGATCTGGTGAAGATCGCGGGAATTCATTGGATGCGGGAGGCACAGGACCGATCTGTGTGGAGAACATTGGGGGAGGTCTATGTCTAGCAGTGGACGTCTATTGGCTGAAATGATGATGATGATGATAATAATTTCTGCCTCGGTGGCGCAATGGTTAGTGGGCCGCACTTTAAAGCGACGGTTGTGCCTGGGGTCCCGGGTTCGATCCCCGGGTCGGGTCAAAATTTGTACCTGAGTTTTTCTGTTAAGAAATTCTCAGTGTTAGCCCGGAGTCTGGAAGTTGGCGGTCTTGTACACCCGTGCCTCGGAAAGCACGTTAAGCCGTTAGTCCTGCGCCTAATCCCTCTTCGGTCGTGTCACACTAGTGTCCCATCGAAATAAGAGGGTACGGGAATAGAGAGTGCACTTATGTCTGCGCAAATACTTGTGCACTATAATATGTCCTGCGTCGATGGCTGATCGCTGAGATTGGCCGTCATGACCGAAATATTGGTTTGGAGGACATTATAATAATTTCTGAAAATTAGAGTGATTAGACCGTGGGAGAGCCACGCTTTGGCAAGAAGGGGCCGGGTCGGCCGGAGTACCACGGCCTCACAGAAAACAGCACTGTGCTGTGTTTCGCTCCGTGAGGGAGGGCACCCAAGGGAAAGGGGGGTTTAACGCACTTTTAACTCCACTGGTGTCGCGAGTGTCCATGGGCGGCGCCAATCGCTTAACATCAGGCGATCCGTCTGCTTGTCTGCCACCTTACTTCATCTTAGCGTGTAATTCCCGGTTGCGTGGAGCTCGGGGTACGCTTAGACCATGATTCAGGATTGGGGAATCTGGTAATTACAATGAAGCGACTGCCGTCTGACCTTCGCAACCCTTTAACAGGGGAACCAGAATAACTGAATCATGGTTACACGTTTCAGAAACTTTTTCCGAAACGTGCATGTTTCCCCACGATGTTTTCCCTCACCGCCGTGCAGATGATCATGGTAGAAATACGCACAAAGATTTGAAAAAACCATTGGTGCATACTCGGATTCGAGCCATCGCTCTATATGACTTGACTGCCATCTATCACATAAAAAAAAGAATTAATACTTTGAGCGCTCATCATGTACCTAGTATGCGGTGGTTTCATTATACAGGGTGTGTTTGTGAACATTTATATCCTTTTAACCATGTGTTCTACCAACCATTCTGAACAACATTTGTTTCATGACTTTTGGAATTTCACATACAAAAATCAACTTTTCATACAAGTCGGACGCGTGACTTAATCATTTTATATGGGAAGTCTATAAAATGTTCGATAAATTTCGAAAAGTCGTAGACGAAATGTTGTTTAGAATGGTTGATAGTGACCGTGGTTTAAGAGATGTAAATTTTCGCAGACACACCCTGTAAAAGCGCTACAAGTCAGCTGCGCAAAGTTCTAAGTAATTTGAAGAATATGAATGAAACATTTTCAGAAAGAATTCGGCATGAATTGCGTGGCTCGACAAGAGTAATACCACGGCCATATATAAAACCCATGTACATAAAACATCGTTTTTACCAATCAACGTTTTATTGAATAAGGCCCTAGGTATTTTTTATGCAATAGGTAGGCAGACGAACAGACGGATCACCTGATGGTAAGCAATTGCCGCCGCCCATGGACACCCGCGACACCAGTGGAGTCAAAGTGCGCTGCCAACCTTTAAACCCCCCCTATCTGGAGGTAGCTCCGGTATCCTCACTCACGCAGCGAAACACAGCACAGTGCTGCTTCACGCCGGTTTTCTGTGAGGCCGTGGTCTTCTATTACGCGGTTTTATCAATGTGCTTATACACATGACAATAAACATAGGTTTTATAGCACCGTAATCAATACGAATTACCTAAATAAAACTCTAAAATGTAGGCGGATGGCAAAATTCACGAAAGAATACAACACGGTGCTAAGCCAAAACTAATTTAGGAAGTCAAACGTTAAGCCGATACCTGCGTAATGTGATTCCTCCATCTCGTTCCCACCTTTCGGTTATGAAAGAAGCCCCTTGTGCCGTCTCGCGTTTGCATGAAAATTAACACTCGTTGCGAGAAGTATCGATAAACAATCTCATAGAGACTTCAGACTGGCAAAAACGTATCTTTCAAAAGATTAGAACATTTGCATCTGATCAGTGATCAGTGCAAAGATGCGGAATAGTGAAACGCTTCATTTGAATCATTTGGAACATTATCGACTCTCTAGAGCAGAGGGCGAGTAATTGATTTTGTTCCGAATGATTCAGCGATACCATCCTGCTGTGCCATGTAAATATACCTATCTCTTTGCCCCGCCTAATAAGAGGAAAGACGGTAACTAATTCACCCCGAACAGCCCACGGCTTATTCTTTCGCTTTGAATTCGGATCAGTCAGTTCATTCGGCTCACTCGGATCCTTCGACTCATTCGTATCAGTGATCAAGATGACTACCGCGTACCGATTGCCCAACTCTGATAGAGACCCAATTAAGTTGAATGATACATTCGTAGCGAAGATTAGAGATTCGGAACAGCTGTATCATGTAGCTGAGTCGGATCTGAGTCATTTCAGCAAAGAGTTACACACATTCGACTAAACCTGCCACCGACCGTCTCGGCATACGGAACAAATTTTGGGAGATGCTCACCAGGTATTTGCTAAGGGCTCTGTCCCCGGTGCGTTTCCTCACTCCCTTCAAAGTCTTTGTCCTGTCCCGTCTGAATGTCACTTCTCCCCAAATGGAGGAATCTTATGCAGACCAGTGTAAGACTCACATTTTCCCGTTAGAGAGTCACGCTCTCGTGCTTACAGAAAAGATGCGTGTAGCAACGCCGCGCTGTATTTCGCAATCAGGGAAAGGGGAAAAAGTTGGCAGAGCTCTTGTGACTCCACTGAAATTGCGGCTGTCCTCAGGCGGAAGCAATCGTTTGCCATCAGGAGATCTGTCTGCACGCACATGGACAATTTTGATGAAGGATTTTATCGACATTTTAGATGAACTTTCATCGATATTGTTGCACCACTATGCGCCCAACGCCTCGGTCGCTATACCCACTTTGCGGATAAACGGGAAATTACATTTTTTCACTCTTGAAGTTTGTCAATCGTGGCAAACCCGCGAACCAGAGATTAAGTCGGATTTGCTTAACTTAGGTATTGTTCCCGAATTGAAGATTGAATATTTTAAAGCGAAATCGTTTGTTTTCGTTTTCTTCGTAAAGGAGAACGGTAGGTTTAATATTTTATTAAACAAAAAACTTTAATGAACAAAAGAACAAAAACACAAGAAAATTAATACAATAACTAAGAAATAAAAATAAGCTAAAAAGGAAAGTTAAAACAAAGTAGGTCCCCATGGCAATGTCCCCAAAATGCTGGCAGCATTACCCTGCTGGATCGCGATGGAAATTCGCTGGGCGAGGTAGCTGCCAGCTTTTGCCTCTCCCGTGACTTCAACTAGACGCTTAGCTAAGTCACGGAAGAAAGAGAGAGCGTCGGAACCCCACGAGCCCAGAGTTTCAACACCGAAAGCTACAAAGTGGAAGGTACCAGATAGATGCCAATACTTTGTAGCTTTCAGTCTCTCTGCCGCGTCAGCCGCAGCTCCGGCACTCCTCGTAGTCCCGGGAAGAAACTAATTTCATAAACTAATTTTAACTCAGCGTGACATACCCGGTAGCGTCCTAAATCGGCATTCGGCGCGGCGTACAATCCTTATCCTTACTAATATTATAAATGCGAAAGTAACTCTGTCTGTCTGTCTGTCTGTCTGTCTGTCTGTCTGTTACTCTTTCACGCCAAAACTACTCAACGGATTTAAATGAAATTTGGTATACAGATAATCTAGACCCTGAGAAAGAACATAGGCTACTTTTTATTGCGAAAAGGGGGTTGTAAGGGGTTGAAAGGGGGGTAAAAAGTTACTTTTCCACGCGGACGAAGTCGCGGGCGGCCGCTAGTCTACTATAAGTAACTACATCGCGAAAGCGTTTGGTGTTTTCATTTCACCCAAACCCCAAAGATCATCTTGCGCCCTCACTTCGTGTCAGGACATTAGTTCCACTTTATACCAATAGATGGCGCTAGATATCGATTACATCGCGCAAGCGTTTCATCTTTTCTGATCACCGCTTTTTATTAGATTTACCTTTTTATAAATAGTTTGGATATTATGATACACGCCCTGTTGGTCTAGTGGTTTAAGTACCGGGCTGTGATCTCGGGATCCTGGGTTCGATTCCCAGGTGCCCTGCAGTGGGACAGTTTATAGGCTGATACTTTAAACCCCAAAAATCATCTTGCGCCCTCACTTCGTTTCGAGACATTAGTTCCACTTTATACAATTACTTTATCCAATAGATGGCACTAGATGTCGATTACATCGCGCAAGCTTTTCGTCTTTTCTGAGCACCGCTTTGAGATTTACCTTTTTATAAATAGTATACTACCAGAATGTCCTGGTAGAGACGTGGTAGAGGCGTCACTCTAGAGCCCGGTTAAATACAGGGTGTATCTGTGAACATTTACATCCCTTTAACCACGTGTTCTACTAACCATTATGAACAACATTTATTCTATCACTTTTGAAAAAATCGCATGAAAAAATGTCAACTTTTCATACAACGTCGGTTACGTGACTTGGTCATTTTGTATAGTCGAAAAAATTTTCCATGAATTTCAAAAAGTCGTTGAACAAATGTTGTTCAGAATGGTTGGTAGAAGACGTGGTTAAAGGGATGTAAATGTTCACAGATACACCCTGTATAGAAATAGAAAATAATTTATTTCCTGACAAATACATACACATGCTTGGACCATGATTTAGAACACATTGAAATGCGGTCTGACCGTCGAAACTGTCAGAGTAACCAAACTATTCCTTGAACTTTCTCCTCCTATCTTCCTCATCAATATCAAACTCGGCCGAGCAATAAATCACAAATGTAAGGGCACACGATAAGAATGTTCACGACATATTGTTTTGTGCGCCTACGCAGCAGTACCGTAACCGTATGGGAATTTAATTAACTTGCCAGATCGGCCTTTGCTGCTGTGGCGGTCTTGGACCCTATCTTTGCGAAGGTTTGTGTAAAGAGACTAGAAGTGACATTTGTACTTGTAATAATCATAAGCTTTTTTCAACTCCATCAGATTACTTCTTACATTCATTCATTACATTTACTGCTTCTTACGCCAAAGGTCGTGGGTTCGATCCCCACCCTGGACAAACATTCGTGCGATGAACACTTGTGTTTGTTCAGTGTCTGGGTGTAATATATGTATTTAAGTATATATTTGTGTTCCTCTGTTGTCTGATATCTGTAACACACGTGCTTAAGCTACTTAGTATGGAATCAGCCGGAATCGCCGCGTGGTCCCTGCCAGAGTAAAATAGACCACCCTCACTCTTACCGAGGTGTCGTAAAAGGCGACTAAGGTAAAGCTGCTGGTATGATCATCAGCACCCAGAGAGCCACGCTTCGGCATGAATGGGCCGGCTCGACCGGAGTACCACGTCCTCACAGAAAACCGGCGTGAAGCAGGGCATGCGCTGTGTTTCGCTGCGTGAGTGAGGGTACCGGAGGCCCAAACCAGGGGAAGGGGGGTTAAAAGGTAAGCAGCGCACTTGTGACACCACTGGTGTTGCAGGCGTCCATGGGCGGCGGTAATCGCTTACCATCAGGTGATCCGTCTGCTCGTCTGCTATATCCTATATCATAAAAAAAATCCTATATCATAAAAAAAAAAAGAGAAGGAAAACTCTGCATTTATATCAAAACCCTCGCCAACCCGTCTGCCAAGCGTGGTGAGTATGGCAATTACCCCTCATGTGATTGAGGGAGGCCCGTGCCCCAGCAGTGGGGACTTAAATGGGCTGACAATGATGATGATGGAATCAGGTCAACGTATGAGATGTTGTGAGAATTATTATTATATTATTCAAGGGAAAACCTCTCTACCCTTTTGGAATGCTCATCCTTTTTTTATGTGATAGGTGGCAGATGAGCAGACGAATCGCCTGATGGTAAGCGATTGCCGCCGCTCATAAACACCCGCGTCACCAGTAGAGTATTGACCGTGGGAGATCCACGCTTCGGCATGAATGGGCCTGCTCGACTGGAGTGATACCACAGCCTCACAGAAAACCGGCGTGAAGCGGCATTGTGCTGTGTTTCGCTGCGTGAGTGAGGGTACCGGAGGCCCAATCCGGGGGAAAGGGGGGTTCAAAGGTTGGCAGCGCACTTGTGACTCCACTGGTATCGCAGGTGTCTATGGCCGGCAGCAATCGCTTCCCATCAGGTGATTCGTCTGCTAGACTGCCACCTATCACATAAAAAAACTTATTGAAATTAAATTTCCCTTGAACCTCTCTTTTGAAATGCTCATCCAGCCATTGTCTCTTCGGTCTACCGCGTATCAGTGTTTGATTTTTGGGTTACATTTAGCACAAAGGGTATCTGACATATGGAGTTAGGTACACATGAAAGAAAAAAACACACACAATAACAATTTTATATGAATTTGTATAAAATGGAGTCAGCATCATTGATACTGCTTTCATTGATTTTGTGTTACAACATACAATAATAAAACACCACGTTGAGCGCCAAAACTTAAATTGTAAAATGTAGCTACTATCAATTTTGTAAAAAAAGAAAGAAAGAAAATATTTATTATTATAGACATCACAACACAGAACATATAGCAATTATAAACAGAACACAATTTGGCACAAACAGAAAACAAAACATAAAACAATTAAAAATACATAAAAATAAAACAAAAGGAAAAAAAAAACAAAATTTTATTCAATCATGTTCCGACAGTGCCAAATGAATATTATGATGTGTTATGACGTCTAGTATAAATGGCCCTCACTCAGCTTATGTTACAGCCTGGTTTTCAGTGAGACCAGCTGAATGAGTGCCACGGACGCTTGTCTAGTGTATTTTGTGTACCTAACGTGTATGTGTAATGTGTTTGTGTAAAATGTATCAGTCAACTCCTGCTTAAAATAATAAAACCTAATTGTTTTGGTATTTTCGTTTGATTGATTGAAAATTGAAAAATGCGGTATCTATGACGGCTAGAGTCAAAGATACCGCTGGAAGAATGAGGTTGAAAAGGATTTGCCTTCCATCAGCAAAGAGTCCATTCTTTGCAATTGACGGGGAGGTAGTGCCGCAAATTATCGGAGACTAACATTTATTTTAATTTTATGTTGGTTTAACTTGACAAAACCTATCCCAAATAACGAGCGATTGGTATTGTTTTATCGTTTATAATAAAATGTACAACACATTGGTTGCCAAGAAATGTACAATGGCGCCCACCGTGGCGGTTCAAATATTTTCTTCTTATAAAATATACCAAGCGACAATCGTATTGTGTCAAGGTAAATTATTAGTTCATAATATGGTATCAAGTCATCATAGCCACAAGCTGTATTAAGATTTTTACAAGCAGTTTTCTACCAGAGCAATCGCTCTTCCTTCCTAAGTAAAGTCATTGTAAATATGTTAAGTCGTAATAAATTGATTACTCAACATAAATCTTTTTATATTCTCTGTTTTTATACTGTCTCTTCTAGGCTTTGAATGTTTACATCCAAGGCGTCGACCACTCACCCAATTCGGCTTAACAGATCGCGCGACCATAAATATTTGGATGGACACATCCAATTTTATCGCAGACCGGCCACTTGTCTTGCGAATGGCTGAGGCTAAAATACTGCATTATTGGCTGCCTTTTCACTCGTGATCAGAATTATATTTCATTTTGGGCGGAATCTTTATTACAGGTGGGGTATAAATCTAACATTTATATGTAGTGCGTATCGAAAGGTTGTATCGGAAAGGAAAGATATCGAGATATTATTGACTGCACGTTTCCGGGATAATTTGGAGGGTGCGGAATTATTGGATTCAATTTGAGCAAGCTAGACTGAAATATATGTAAGTACAAAGTCCAAATACCGAAGTGTATGAAAGCGCATAGAACTTTCATCATCATCAGCTCATTTAAGTCCCCACTGCTGGGGCACGGGCCTCCCTCAATCACATGAGGGGTAAATGCCATACTCACCACGCTTGGCAGACGGGTTGGCGAGGGATTTGATATTAATGCAGAGTTTTCCTTCTCTGGGTGCTGATGATCATGCCAGCAGCTTTACCTTAGTCGCCAGATTTTACGACACCTCGGTAAGAGTGAGGGTGGCCTATTCTACTCTGCCGGGACCACACGGCAGCATAGAACTTTACTGATGGTACAAAAGAACTCATCATAGCTCATCATCGTCATCTTAGCGTTAAATCCCAGTTACGTCCATGTGGACACAAAAGTTTCAATTATTCATTATGATGACACCTGTAAAGATAACAGCATTCATTTCGCCACGTGTCAAATAACCGTAGAGCGACCATTAGCCATTATAGGCTTTGGGATTCAGGGAATGACACTGAGATAATACTGATGATGTTGCTCCTACCCCCCCCCCCCCTTCCCCCACTCTGAAAACTGGATCTACCTTTGACGGTGGCAGGTAATTTTTTCTCTCTCCTTATTACAAATCGCGATCTGAAGTTATTACAGTACTGAAGCTGATGTCATCCCGTTCTAACACGCAATGTTAAAAAGGGCTCACACATTTTTTTTTCTTGGACTATCCTTAGTTCCCGATTTCTAATAAAGGGGGCGAAGTTTTATCCGATTATGTGAGGAGTTTATACTTCTTTGCGTAGTTTTTCAGCGTCGATTTAGTAGCGGAAAATTGCGCTGGACAAATAGGATTTATAATGTGGTTTGTAGCTTTCTCGGGCTGGCGGAATATCACTAGAATGAAATAAAAAAGTTATTGCTACTAAGAACATTATTTACGTTCTACTAACTAAAGACAGCCGTTTGGTCCCCGGCAGAGTAGAATAGGCCACCCTCACTCTTACCGAGGTGTCGTAAAAGGCGACTAAGGTAAAGCTGCTGGCATAATCATCAGCACCCAGAGAAGGAAACTCTGCATTCATATCAAAACCCTCGCCAACCCGTCTGTCAAGCGTGGTGAGTATGGCAATTGCTCCTCATGTGATTTGAGAGAGGCCCGTGCCCCAGCAGTGGGGACTTAAATGGGCTGATGATGATGATAAACTATAGACGTAGTACTGACATACATCACACTGTCTGTCTTTCCTCAGTTGATTTTTATTTAATGTGATAGGTGGCAGACGAGGAGACGGATCACCGGACGGTAAGCAATTGCCGCCGCCCATTGACACCCGTGAAACCAGTTTAGTCACAAATGCGCAACCAACCTTCAAATTCTCCCGGACTGCGCCTCCGGCACCCTCACTCACGCAGCGAAACACAGCACAGTGCTGTTTCACGCCGGTTTTCTGTGAGGCCGCGTGAATGGGTCGGTTCGACCGAAGTGATTAACTCCGACCCATTCATGCCGTAGCGTGGCTCTACCAGATTTTTTTTTATTTATTAAATATTTCTCGCCAAGGCTCGGTTTTTAACATCTCGCTCGTGTTTTAATTACCTTTATTACTATGTGACGTCACACCACCACCAACAATTTCATAACAACATATACATTGATCTGACTCCGAAATAGGTCGCTCAAGCACCTGTGATACGGATATCATAACCAACAGCGGAATGGACAACATTTCAAAATTTCTAAGCTATAAAACAAAAAATACCAATTCTCTATTTACTTTTCCGTTGCTCGAATATATATTTATTTATTTTTTATATTGCTTAATTTCAGAGAAAAAAATTAAAAACTAAAAAACGTAAGATGACGTCATCGGACGGCAGAATGTAAAATATTTCTTTGCTTAGCACATTATAGTTTTAAATTTACGAAATGCCAAACTTATGACATGCAACTGTCAAAAAAAAAAAACAACTTGTCAACGTTGAATGAATGAGTGACGTTGACAATGTTGACACTAGTATTATTTACCTTTGACAGTAGTACCTTTTTTTATTAAAACAATGATAAGCAAAGGAATATCGCTGTATTCAGCCGTCCGATGACGTCATTTGGCGCTTACGTCTATTTAGAATATAAAGAATTTCAATAATTATTTTATGTATGAAAATGGCCAAATTTTGAAAAAAGAAAAAATAAGGGTCCGTTAATTTTATGTCTATTTTCATATAAAAAAACAATATGGAATGTTATATGAAATGTTGTCCATTAAAAATAAAACTTTCTTTAGAAAGTCCATCAGATTCAGTTCCCGGTCGGACACATTTAGACCTTATTTCATCGCATCAAGGTCGAAAAGTGGCCCACCGGGAACTTTGTCAAGTGTAGGTACATACCTATAATACATATAAAACATCCAAACCAATACAAACAGACATGTTCATGCACACAAATGTTTGTACTGGCTGGGATCGAACCTGCAACCCTTGCACCAGAGGCAGCGTTCACTACCACTGATCCAAACGGGTCGTCAAATCGTCCGTCGAGAAATGTAACATATTTTCAAAGTGCTGACTTCTAAACATTAAATTTCACAGACACACATATTTGAAATAGCATCTGAAACCCGTGTATTATCAAACGGGACCGATTCACTGGGCCCTTTGCGAACCAGCTATATTAGGATTCCACATCTCTCAATGTGTCCCGATACTGAGCAATATCGCGTGACGACACCCGGGAGTTTTGTGCAATATTACTATTGAATCTTTAGGGCGTGCGCTGCGTTGAGCGGGTGCACGTCGCGGGGCATCCGCGCGGTGCGGACGACAGGACACGCCCCACGGGCGAATGGCGGTGCTGCGTAAGAGGGAGATCATTGAGGATAGCTGCGACGGGCTATTTGTTCGCAACGGAGCACGGCGCGGATGCCTGCGACAGATGGCCGCAACGGCTGCCCGTGACGTACTGCTTCATGTCATCTTCACAGAGCATCGCTGCGTGAAGCGGGTCTCCCGTCGCACGCGGCGCGGACGACGGAACACGCCCCGCGGGCGAATGGCGGTGCTGCGTTAGAGGGAGATCGTTGAGGATAGCTGCGACGGGCTATTTGTTCGCAACGGAGCACGGCGCGGATGCCTGCGACAGATGGCCGCAACGGATGCCCGTGACGTACTGCTTCTTGTCATCTTTACAGAGCATAGCTGCGTGAAGCGCGTCTCCCGTCACACGTCACCGCGGGCGAATGTCGGTGCTGCGTTAGAGGGAGGTCGTTGCAGGTATCTGCAACGGGTTATTTGTCCGAGACAGAGCATGGCGCGGATGCCCGCGACGGATGCTCGCACCAGACGCCCGCTCAACACAGCGCACGGCTTTGGGGCGTGCGCTTACTTTTAGAGTAGAACTATGTTTCAAATATATTTCAAGTTTCGAAAATATGTAGTCAAATGTAGACGTTGACATTTTAAAATACTTAAAAAATCTCCTCTCATCTTCTCGTAATAACGTAAACGTGGTTACGAATTCTCTACACAACAATCTGGACGTTATGTACGGGTTGTCTGCCGCTGTTGTCTACGTCGTCTTTTGGCTAGGTAGTAGTATATCAGCAAATAATAATCCATTCAGTAAGCGTAGTGTAGGACGCCCTGCGACAAGATGATGATGACATTCGAAGGCGGGCTGGTGTGGGCTGGATGAGAGTGGCCGAAAATCGGGAGCAGTGGCGTGCATTAGGGGAGACCTATGTCCAGCAGTGGACGAGTGTGGGTTGCTGATGATGAATAATCCATTATGTATCGACTGTACACCTGCACGTCTAAAATTAAATTGCTGGCGGCACAGCGTTAGACGGAGGTCGGTGCGGGTATCTGATCGTGGGGAGCCACGGGTCGGCATGAATGGGCCGGCTCGACCGGATGATACCACGGCCTCACAGAAAACCGGCGTGAAGCAGCATTGTGCTGTGTTTCTCTGCGTGAGTGAGGGTACCGGAGGCCCAATCCGGGGGAGGGAGGGGTTTGGAGGTTGGCAGCGCACTTGTGACTCCACTGGTGTTGCGAGTGTTCATGGGCGGCGGCAATTGCTTACCATCAGGTGATCCGTCTGCTCGTCTGCCACCTATCACATAAAAAAAAATTTGCGACGGAGCGCGGGCACGTATTCCCGCGACGGATGCCCGTACCGGATGCCCGCGACGTGCACCCGATTAAGGTGACGGGTAGGGCACACTAGCGACGCCAATCGATTTTAATTTTTAGCTATTAAACCGGATCTATTTTGAACAATTTCGGGGTTACTCGGCAAACACTTATACTATTTATTAAATAATCATGCACAAATGTTGGGTCCGTTTTGTAGGCGAAAAACCACTTTTATAACGCGGTAATCCAAAATTCGATTGCAAAAGCAGACCAAACAGTTAACTATAAGTATTAAATAAATAGTATAGGTGTTTGCCGAAAGATTGCAACCCCGAAATTGCTTAAAATAGATCCGATTAAGTAGCTAAAAATTAAAATCTTGACCAGTGCCTCCGTCGATACGGAGCCGAAACGTGGACACTTACGGTACGGCTGGTCCACAAGTTAAAGGTCGCTCAGCGGGCTATGGAACGAGCAATGCTCGGCGTCTGTCTCCGAGATCGAATCCGAAATGAGGTGATCCGGCAGAGAACCAGTCATCGACATTGCTCACCGGATTAGCAAGCTTAAATGGCAGTGGGCTGGCCATATTAGCCGCAGAACCGACAACCGATGGGGTAAACGAGTTCTAGAGTGAAGACCGCATCTTGGCAAACGTAATGTAGGGGGCCCTCTGGCTAGGTGGGGGGACGATCTGCGCAGGATGGCTGGATGCGAGAAGCCATGGATAGATCACAGTGGCGAACAATTGGAGAGGCCTACGTCCAGCAGTGGACTGCGATAGGCTGATGATGATGATGAGATATAGTAAGTAGTCTTTTTTTAATACGTTATAAACCGTAAACCGCAATATTCCATATAGATATCTTACTTGCTGCTACGCAACCATTCATGGGCGAGTCCGACTCGCACTTGGCCGGTATTTTTTTGTTCACCCAAGGGAAAATTCCCACGCAAACAGGACAGACGGGTTATGTCGGACTCCCCCCGCATCACGGCGGGGGTCTACCGATTAAAGCCCCTGGGCACCCTCTCATCGTCCATAGTGGGGGGTAGGGTTGCCAGGTCGCTAGGCCTTATAGCCGGACAGACCAGCCCGTTTAGCCGGACATTTGGCTAAAAAGGCCGGACACCCTACATTCTTAAAGATTTTGTATCTCAGTATTTATAGGTACGACAAGTTTTAATGTAAATCAAGCATTTTTGATTATGGTCATAAATCTTGTTGAATTCTTATGAAATCCATACTAATATTATAAATGCGAAAGTAACTCTGTCTGTCTGTCTGTCTGTCTGTCTGCTACTCTTTCACGCCAAAACTACTCAACGGATTTAAATGAAATTTGGTATACAGATAATCTAGACCCTGAGAAAGGACATAGGCTACTTTTTATTGCGAAAAGGGGGTTGTAAGGGGTTGAAAGGGGGGTAAAAAGTTACTTTTCCACGCGGACGGAGTCGCGGGCGGCCGCTAGTAATTAATAAAAATCTAATGTCAAATCAGTCTTAAGATTCTTCTTAAGTTAAGAAGATACTTTATTAAAATCAAAAGGTGATACAATCAAAAACTTCTATTTTAAAAGTTAAACATAAAAAAAAACTTCTTCTCTATAAACTTAAACATAAAAACAAAAATAAAACTTGTCTTTTAAACTTAAAACTAAAATCAAAAGAAACTCCTTTTTTACATAACATTCACTAAAATAACTATTAATATTTTTGGTTTGCTTTATTAAAACCAGTCAAAAGCTTCTTTTTTAAAAGTTAAACAATAAAACAAAACTTCTTCTCTGTAAACTTATCATAAAAACAAAAAATAAAACTTCTCTTTTAAACTAAAAACTAAAATCAAACGATACTCCTTTTTTACATAACATTCACAAACATAACTATTAATATTTTTGGTTTGCTTTATTAAAACCAGTCAAAAGCTTCTTTTTTAAAAGTTAAACAATAAAACAAAACTTCTTCTCTGTAAACTTATCATAAAAACAAAAAATAAAACTTCTCTTTTAAACTAAAAACTAAAATCAAACGAAACTCCTTTTTACATAACATTCACAAAAATAACTATGAATATTTTTGGTTTGCCGAAACCTGCTTTAATAGTTCAGGCTCTTTTAAAATGCTGTTGTAAAAATCCTTACATGTCAGTTGTTTTAAATTGAATTCTACAACCAACATTTTCGCTACAGTATCCACATTTAATCTATTGCGTTCTTTTGTCCATTGCTGTCCTATCAAAGAAAATACTCTCTCTACGTTTGCGTTATGTCCTGGGATGGCAAAGTAATACCGACAAATAGTTAAATATTCAGAAAAGCAATCTTCACTCTTCATTGATTTAAAATAGGCTACCCATTTCTTATGTGCCAACAGCAACAGTGTCTTGAAATCATTATCTTTGTTGTTGTTCAAAAAACTTTTGAGATTTTGTAGTTGATCAAAACACTTGCTATCGTCAATTTTGACGTTGTTTTGTGATAGGATACTTATAGTATCAGAAACTTGATTCCATTCAGGAACATCTTTTAAAGACATCCATGTGAAATGTTTTGTGTCTTTATATAAATTATCAGTCCAAGATTTTAAATATTGTACTGCAATAACGTACATGTTTTTAATGTCCTTTTTGAACGCAGTTACCTGTTCAGAATTTTCATTGTTTTCATTGAATTTACGTAAAATGGAAGTCACTTTTAGTGGATAAAACTCTTGTTCAATTCTTGCATTTATGCTATTCATTATCTCAGAACAGTTTTCCAAAACCTCATTTACAGAAACATCAGCCTTCTCTGTATCTTTGATGCGGTTTTGATAAATGGCCATGAAAGAATGCACAACAAATAGCCTTCGTTAAGGTAATTTTCAAAAAATTCTCTCAATGGTCTGGATGCATTATTTTTTAGGAAATATGACCGAAGAGGTTCAAACATTTGTAAAATTCTTTCTATCGCTGGGAAAAGACTCAGCCAGCGCGTCTTTGAATGATAAAGCATCTGTTTAAAATGAATGTCTAATTCTGAACTTATACTTTTGAGCTCTTCTGTACGCACGGCAAATGTAGCAAAATGGTTGTGAATCTGCATAACAATACTTTCAAGAGATAATGGCAAGGAATTAAGAGCACTGTGGACAGAATTATTAAAAATATGTGCAACACAGCCGACGCCAATAATATTCTGATTATTTGTTAAAGATTTCAATGTAAAGAAAACATTATTTTGTCCTCCTCTGTCTCTGCCACCAAAATTTGTAGCAGCATTATCTGCCGAAAATGCCACTAATTTGTCTGAAAGGTTTTTCTCACGCAGTGAATCAAAGACGTAGTTGGATATTGTTTCGGATGTCTCATTTTGTAGTGATTGAATATCTATCAAGGCAACCTGAATTCCGTCTTTCTGATAGTCAAAATACTGAATTAACAGCGGGAATAACTTTATTGCACCGTGATTGCTTGCGTCAGTTGAAGCACTTATGTATTTTATATCAGACAAGGCCTCTAATATATTTTTTAATACATATGGCGCAAGAACATTTTTCAAAACTGCTTCTGCCTTTGTTCTCGCACAGGTTACTTCTTTTGCAGTATTTGAATCTGGATAAAGGCACTTTTGAAGTGGTACTGTACGGTCTAATGAATTAAATGACTGATTGTGTTTCACCGTATGAAATACTAAAGTAGCCTCAGCCGCTTGCACCTCTGTTTTTGGCCCCGATCTAGCTGTTACAAAGTTGTCTATTTTTGACGAACTTGCAGCGGTCCTAATACTTTTACGGTGTTTTTCTGTGTTTAAATGCTTTTCGAGATCATATTTTCCTTTACTAGCTATTGATATTAACTGGTCGCAAAGCTCACATTTCACTTCTGACGGTTCTGCTGTTGGCTTAAACATTTTGTATTTTATTTTTAATTCTTCTGAAAAAATACATTTCCTCTTTGGCATTTTGAGATCTGAAATTAATAACATGAATGTTTTATTTGTTTATCATTGCATTACGCAGTTGCACCCTAAATCAAACATTGCACAGTCTTTTAAAATCCCTTGGAAGCGAACATTTTTTGATGAATAGATAACATGATTTATCAAGTAAATCTAAGTAAACTCCTAGTTGGCTTGTGTGTTTGTTTGTGTTGTGTGTTACACAAGCCAATTTTGTTCCAACTACCACAAAAGAACAGATTTTTAAAAAATCGTATTTTAACACACAAAAAAAGCCAATTTAAAAAAAAAATATATCGAAAACTATTGAAGATAGACCATAGGTTTCTTTTAGGAATTTACTTAGATTTACTTGATAAATCATGTTATCTATTCATCAAAAAATGTCCGCTTCCAAGGGATTTTAAAAGACTGTGATTGGTTAAAAATACGAAAAGAACACAATAAAAAACTTGTAAGAGCTCTCACAGTAACATTATTTAACTACATTACAGTACAGTACAAACAATACTTACCAAATTTACTGTTGCTATATAATAGAAAAACTGACGACGACGCAACGTGCGCGTTCGCACCACGTACCGTGCGTGCCTACTACGCGTGTACTGTCATTCAGGGAATGAATACTACTGACAGGCCACAACACCTGCGCGCGCGAGCGCAATGTAGCGGTGGGGGGCGGCACTGCGCGAACGAACGACACGACCGACGACTGTCTACTCGTGTCTTTGCTTCGCTCCAGTCATGTTCGGTGTTTCGTTTCACTCGTTTGCGATTGTGAAAAGTTTAGGTAAAAAGCCTAACAAAAGCCGGACAGGCCGGACACCGTTTATTTTGGCCGGACTAGCAATCAAAAAGCCTACCTATGTCCGGCTTTATCCGGACGCCTGGCAACGCTAGTGGGGGGTCGTGGTGACGGGCACGAAGCCATGTGCCCTCCCGGACGGAGCGCGTCTAGACAGCGGGCAAGACGCTGCTCGGACATCGGTGAACATCCGTCTCCAACGAGAACTGGAATGCGTTATGCATACCCGAGATAGCGGGGGCCATCAGGTATGCGCCCAGAGACATACGGACTAAAAAACACAGCGGCGTTCCCTCATCGCCACCTCCCCAAGGCGGATACCCATCTTCATGGCAGGCCGGGCTTGCCCCCTTATTGAGGGGGCGACGGGGATAGCCGGGAGCGCCAAGCTATTCCGCTCAGACATTGGTAGGGCTCTGTTTAGTGCCAGCACTGGTGCGCCCGCACAGTTGCTGACTGATCCCCACCGAGGAGAGGGATATGACGGTCATACTGTCGTCGTCTCCTTCCTCCTCTACCATGTCGAACCGGGTTAGCGAGTGGTTCAGCCTCCCGCTCCCGCTTTGCCGCCTCTTTCTGAGACATTACGTCTTCGCAGAAGGTGGCTACTGCCGCCCAGGCTTCCGCGCATCCCAACATAGCTGTTACTACGTGGGGGAGCATAAGGGTCTGACCCACTATTGCCACCAGGGCCCCCGCTGAATGCGCACTTACCTACTGTATCCAAGTTAATCCTGTATTTAGGTACCTCTGTAGGTAAGTAACTAATGGCAGTGCTAAGTCGCCTCGTCACGACTAGGACGTAAATTGGCTCTATTAACATTCCCTCCGGTAATTAAAGCCAGGCGGTCGTTCTTCAGACTTTTCATCGGGGGTCTATTCTTGTGCACTCTCGCTGTACTAACGTCTGATATTTCCGAACAGACACAAGTCGATTCACGAAATCCACCTCATGAAGAAAAGACTTAAGGTGACGGGTAGGGCACGATTTTAATTTTTAGCGACTAAACCGGATCTATTTGAAACAATTTTGGGGTTACAACCTCTCAGCAAACACTTATACTATTTATTAAATAACCATGCACAACTGTTGGGTCCGTTTTTGTACGCGAAAATTTGATTCACGCTAAAAGTGGCCGCTTTTGGCGTGAATCAATTTTTTGCGTACGCGTTGGACCCAACATTTGAGCATGGTTATTTAATAAATAGTATAGGTGTTTGCCGAGAGGTTGTTACTACGAAATCGTTTAAAATAGATCCGGTTTAGTAGCTAAAAATTAAAATCGATTGGCCTCGCTAGTGTGCCCTACCCGTCACCTTAAGAATAAATTGCAATAGGTTTCCTAAAAAATCATAGAATATAATTGGTATAAGTACATAAAATGTGTCAAATTGAGAATGAGTCACTTCTTCATGAGATTACATGCGTTGACGCTGGCCATTTTTGTGATCATCTTTCGTGAATCGACCTGTACGATCTGGAAACTTTCAAGAACATAACTTATGCCTTTTTAAAAGGCCAGCAGCGCAAATGTGACTCCTTAGGTTGT
>CM032479.1:8163402-8180118 GCA_019059595.1 Marasmia exigua | reverse complement strand
TATTTAATTTTTTTTACTTACTTTTAGTGGGCGTTTAGTCTCATACCGTTTTATGTTTCGTAATTGTTTTCTTTTTTTCTTCAGAAATATTCAAGCGATATAAACACCACTAACATTTTTGGTCCGAGTTGCTGGTTAGAAACAAATGTATTTATTAATTATGGCACCGACAGTTCAGTCCATTATCCCTTTTCGTTTATATTTGAGTTTTCAAAGATCAAAAGCGTCATTCATATCAACGTTCATTTACAGTGAATAACTAACAAATGTTGTTTTTTTGTTATGCAATTTGACTTTGAACGTCAGCCAGCTTATTATAAACCGCGATCTATACTTATTACCGTGGTAAAGCTTTATGTCTCCGGTTTTCGAAACCTCAAATTAAAGGGGCTGGAACGATTTTTATTCCAGATTATGCTTTAATTCGGGCGATTATAATATAAAAATAATAATTTAATTCTCACATCATCTCATCAACGTTGATCTGATTCCGTACTAAAAAGTAGCTAAGCACTTGTGTTCAGATATCAGACAACAGAGGAAAACACAAATATATACTTAAATACATTACAGCCAGACACTGAACAAACCAATTTTTCATCGCACGAATTTTGTTCCAGGGTGGGGATCGGGGAACCACACCTTTGGGCGTAAGATCTGGGGTCACTACCAATTGCGCCATCCGGTCAGTCATTCTGGGCATGGGTCCTCATAGAATGCAGCATTTTTTTTTTTGGCCAGCGCTATCTAGATTTTGACCAAGAATTAATAAGAAAATCCAAGGATCTCTTTTAAATAAACGAATTTTAGTAGTTCTTCGTCCACTCCTTAATAAGAACTGCATGGAGTAAGTTTGATGGCTCCAGAACAGTGGATTAGATGTAACAGGCCGCCTTCCACCAGGTCAGTCCTGCCGCGCACTGCAGCGCCCACGTGCAGGAGCGAGGGCAGGGCGAACACGTGGACGAGACCACTCACACCCCTGTGTACCTGTGAGATTGTAAATAATATAATTAAATTGAGAAATTAAAAAACACCCCGACACAAGCTAAGCTCTTTCATTTGATACCTTATTGAGGCAGTTGAACACAAATATAGTTATTCGTCAATTTTCTTAACGGCGGCCATCTGGATTTGAATTTTTCACACAATTAATATATTCTGCTCTTTTATATGATAACCCATAATGTTGGAAGTTGTGTTAAAACATAAAATCCAAATCTTTGTGACAGCGGCCATCTGGGATCGATTTTTTAACCAACATAGCTAAGACACTCCCTCCTTAGTCATCTTTCCAAACACAAAACAAACAAAATCAACTTAGGTTCATTTGTTTCGGAGCTACGTATGCCATAGACAGCTACACACCACCACAACACACACACACACACACACCACACAGACACGTCAAACTTATAACACCCCGTCGTGTTGCGTCGGGGGTTTAAAAGGGTTAAAAAAGCCTACTGTTACACAATGCGATTTTGTAAATATTAGCATGCTTAAGGAACTGTCCACATATGCTAGAAATAAGCATGATTTCGCCATATTTTTAAGCATGCTTAAAAATTACGCAAACCTGTCTACACGTGCTAAAGCTTTTCCGCCCACACTCCAACTTCCACCCGCTACAGGTAGCACGTGCGATTTTTGGGCATGCTTAAAATTTGCATGCTTTAAGGTTAACCGGTAGGGCACACGAGCGACGCCATTCGAGTTTAATTTTGACTACAAACGGATCTATTTTAAACAATTTGCGGGGTACAACCCCTCGGAAAACACTAATACTATATAGTATCATATTAGTGGTATGATAACGTGTTTATTTATTTATTTTATTACTAGATTATATGTATTTATACTATAAACTTTTTTAATCAATATTCAAAATTCAAAAGATTGCACAACCCTCCCCTCTTCTATCTAATGTCCTTTACCTGAAGGTTTTCTGGTAGATATTGCTCGCCAAGAGATACAAGTACTGCGCTAAATTGTACATTGTATCTCTGTATAACCTATCTTTTAAATTTTTTGTATGTTGTGGCAATAAAGAGCATCTATCTTATCTATCTATCTATCTTTACTATTTAATTAAATAACCATGCCACTAATGCGGACCAACATTTTGTACGCGAAAAATTGAATTCACGCTACAAAGTGGCCGCTTTGGTCGGTAATAAATTTTTTCGCATACTAGAACTGACCCAACATTTGTGCACGGTTATTTACATAAACTAGCGTAAAGTATATCCTGTTTTGTAGCTAACAATTAAAAACCCCCGCAATGGTGTCGCTAGTTGCTTACCCGTCGCCTTAAGCATGAAATAAGCATGTTAACATTAGGTAAACCTTTGAGCTTGTTTATTTTTTTGACGCACACATAGACCTCCACGGCCTCACAGAAAACCGGTGGGAAGCCGCACTATGATTGTTTCGGCTGCGTTTGTGAAGGGGTAACTACCGGAGTCCCAATCCGGGGAAAGGGGGATTTGAAGGTTGCACGCACTTGTGACTCAATAGGCGTCGCGGGTGTCTATCTGTGGGCGGCGGCAAGCGCTTAGCATCAGTCGATCCGTCTCCTCGTGCTGCCACGTACGGAATCATGTCAACGTATGAGATGTTAGAACATTTATTATTTTTCTAAGAAAAATTAAATAAAGAACATCTATATAATTAATGCCGACCATGGGAGAGTCACGCTTCGGCATGAATGGTCGGTTTGACCGGAGTGATACCCGGCCCTCATACAGAAAACCAGCGTGAAGGCAGCCTGTGGTGTGTTTTCGCTGCGTGAGTGAGGTACCAAATCCGGGGGAAAGGTGGGTTTAAAGGTTGGCACGCACCTTGTGAACCATCAGCCTATATACTGTCCCACCTGCAGGGCAAGGCCTCCTCATAGAACCGAGTTCATTAGTTACTAATGATGGGAATTAGGCTTAATCAACACGCTGTGCCCTTGATAGGCGTTAATCCAAAATTTCGAGTGCTAAAACATGTCAATAAGTAGTGCACACGTATTAAATAGTCATCATCAGCCCATCATAAGGTCCCCCCCACTGCTGGGGCACGGGCCTCCCTCAATCAATTAGGGGTGATTGCCATACTCACCACGCTTGGCAACGGGTTGGCGAGGGTTTTGATAATAAATTGCAGAGCTTTTTCCCTTCTCTGGGTGCTGATGATCATCCAGAGCTTTACCTTAGTCCTCCTTTTACGACACCTCGGTAAGAGTGAGGGTGGCCTATTCTACTACCGTGTGGTCCCCGGCCACACGGGCTAATTAATTAAATAAGTAAATTGTAATAAATATTTGCTATAGACTCCAGCTTCGGAATTGTTCAAATAGATTCCGGTTTAGTACCAACAATTTCATCGATTGGTACCCGCTAGTTATAGGGCTACCCGCTATAATTGGTACCTTATAATATTCCCCGATGTTAGACAAAAGCAAGCCACCAGTAGCACATGGTGACGATGCGCCGTCGATTGCCGAGCGCGAGGCAGCGGGCGTCTCGTGCTTTCTTCGGCAGCAGGAATTCGCTTCCCCGCAGCATGAAGGCGACTAGGGGGTATCACTGTTTACGCACCTGTAAAAAAATATAATTTTATAATTCTACCACCTGAACAAAAATATATTAGAGTAAAGCCACCAGTCCCGCGGAAAATACGAACTAAAAATTGAGTTCTAGCCCTTATTCCGAGGGGGAGTTAGGCTTCTGAGTAGTTCTATAAGGTGACGGGTAGTGCATACTAGCGACGTCAATCGATTTTATTTTTAGCTACTAAACAGATCTATTCGAAACAATTTCGGTTGTTACAACCTCTCCGCAAACCCTTATACTATTTATTAAATAACCATGCACAATGTTTGGGTCCGTTTGATTCACGCTTAAAGTGGACGTTTTTTTTGGCGGTAGGTAATCAATTTTGTCGCGTACGCTTTGTTACGTTTATTCATAATAATTTGTTGGCCGTAGTTGAACCCCGAATTGTTTAAAATATATCCGGTTTAGTAGCCTAAAAATTAAAAATCGATTGGCGTCGCTAGTGGTGCCCTGCCTTAAGTGTAATGTCTTTCGAATATGTACAATTTCAATTAAGGTTTGTTAATGGAATCGACAACAAGGTAAAATAATATTATTATAATTAGCTAAATAAATAATTATAAATAAAATAAACCTAGTGATTTATCAAATGCTGTTATTCAACCCGTGCGGTAAAGAATGGGATCAGAAATGGCGGCGCTTCTATTCCTTCTCGCTCGCCACATATTGCGTCTATACTCGGACTCGTGGGTGCGAGTATAGACGAAAATAGCTTGCGAGCGAGAAAGTGATAGATGCGCCGCATTTCTGTCCCATTACTTTTATCCGCACAGTTTTGTACATTGTTTATTATAATAATTTTTTTTATGTTGGTAAATAATAAAAAAATGGCAATGTAAGAGCTTACATAGTACTTGAATATACAAAAGGATTCTTGCTACTGGCTGTATCACGTCATGCATTTCGAAGTTGTTTAAAATATTCTGTAACAAAAATGAATGGCTGCTAACTACTTATTTTTTTCTCACTTTGGGGACTGGGCTGCTGCGGTTTTACCTCATAAATTTATTTTATTATTCCTTTATTTTATTTTTGTGTTTCAATTAAACTGTAATGCCCTTGGTATGATGAAATGATACAAAAACATTGTATGAAAGTTTGGCGTGAAAAATGAGTAACTTGCGAGTTTTCTTTGCCGGGTCTTCAGAAACAACTTTCGAGCCGGTGGTATAATCGCATTATGTTTATTTATTTTTCAGATATTTAAGTTTCATCCACATATTATATTTATTACATGAATCTCAATTGACATAAGTAAATTAGTTATAATAGTGTTTAAATACTTAAGTGTATGAACGATTGAGGTGCCGTAAGGCGACTAAGGTAAAGCTTGGCATGATCACAGCACACCATAGAGTAAACTGCATTTATTATCAAAACCTCGCCAACCCGTCTGCCAAGCGTGGTGAGTATGGCAAGTACCCCTCATGTGATTGAGGGAGGCCCGTGCCCCACCAGTGTGGGTACTTAAATGGGTCTGATGAATGATGATTGATGTGTACAAGCCTATTCAAATTAAGATTTTTTGATTGATTGATTTTGTAGTTGCTACTGAATTATTTGTTTTGGATATTCTTCCCTCATCACTTATAACAAGCCGCTCAGCGACCCGAATTGGATCTTGCCTCCGACACGAGAATTCGCCATTCTGATCTGTCTCAAGCCCTCCTGTCGCCAATCCGGCCTTTGTAGGTGACATACCAGATATACCGTGATGGATATCAGGTAGATAAGATGGCAGGACATAAATATTTAATTTAATTATATATACTATGATATGATACTTACACTTCAATACCACGACCTTGCGAGAGAAGCAGACGTAGAAACCGCTCCCACTAGAGTGTATGTTAGCGTTACTATAGAAACGCTATCGTTAAATCTCTTCCTGGAAGAAAAATACCGAATACTAAGTTCGACCGTGTGGTCCTCCCGGCAGAGTAGAATAGGCCGCCTCCACTCTACCGCGGTTCGTAAAGGCGACTAATGTAAGCTGCTGGCATGATCATCAGCACCCAGAGAAGTAAAACTCTGCATTTAAATTAAAACCCTCGCCAACCCGTCTGCCAGCGGAGTATGGCAATGACGCCTCATGTGGTTGAGGGAGGCCAGTGCACACAGTGGGGACTTAAATGGCTATGATGATGAAGTATAGGAGGGCAAAGTTGCACTAAATAGTATGAACTTGCTTGGCAAACCTTAGCTTCCCCCAAATTTAAGGCTCCATCTGTCCCTCTGGACTCGACATTCCGAATTCCAGAAGTCTGCTAATTACAAGAACGACGCAGTCTGACCATCGCAACTCTTAGACAGGGAACCAGGCCAACTGAATCAATGGTTTGCACTTTTCAGAGACTTCCGAAACGTGCAATTGTTATTCCGCCGAGCCAATGGTAAGAAAAATAGATTTTTCTACCATTTCTTACCTGAGTATGTGACTTACGTCTCTGAAGTACCGCATCAAAAATGCATGTAATCCGACAGAGTGGTTCTCTGTAGAATGAATTAACGCGTATTTTTGCTACTTCGGTGGGCTAGTGTCGGTAATCTGGTGATTTACCGACATAGCCCACTCGAATTAGCAAACTAAAGTGGCAAGTAGGCTGTCTCTAGCCGCAGACTGACAGCCGTTGGAGCCGATAAAGTCCTTGAGTGGAGACCCAACTCGGTAACGTAGTGTAGGACGCCCTTCGACAAGATGGGGTGATTGACATTCGAAGGCTGGCTGGTGGTGGGCTGGATGGAGTCGCCGGAGCAGTGGCTGCATTACGGGAGACCCTATGTCCCATCAGTGGACGAGTGTAGTTTAGCTGATGATGACACTTACATTATCTCCTGCTTTGGCATGGTTTCCCATAATCGTGATGTAATGTTATGGATTTAAAGGACAGAGCAGCATCCCACTTAGGACCGCCACGTTTCTTGGGACGCGTAAGTCTCCCCTGGTAGTTGAAGGATGTGATTGCCCCACGTATACCCTTTCACCACCACGAAGAATCAGCAGTATACTACCGAGAGGGTGCCTGAATAGTTTTTTTTTGGTTATATATTGGATTAATTACAGGTTCGGCGTTTCGTGCCTTTTGTTTGTTTGCTACATAGTTTAGTTTGGTGTTATAATTTCAAATTATAAGTAGTAATATCTTGTTCCGTGCACAAGTAAATTCTCAGATATATTATTCAGTTGTTTCGTCATTTAGCCTGTTACTTTACCCAGAGATTGAACTGGTGAGAATGACACATTCCTAAAGTTTTAGGGAGGCGGGAAAACGATGGGGCCACGTACACGGCAACGTGGAGTGGAGCCCCCAGTATGGGTCACGCCGGGCGCCTCCACGGGATGAGGAGCGACCATTGCCCCCGTCCATCCTTGGGGCAGAGGATGTCGAGTTTGTACTCCATCGATGGTCTAGGTCTGTAAATGTACGATCCAAGTATTTGAGGGTTCGAAATTGATGATGATGGAGGATGAATTGTACCAAAAGATTGCTTAACGCTCTTCGTATTCAATATAGTAAGTAATTAGACTTGGCAAAAACGTACCTTTCAAAAGATTGGAACATTTGCATCTAGATCAGTGCAGAGATGCAGAACATTGAAACGCTTCATTTGGAACATCGACTCTCAGATAGATCCGTGATTCATTCCGCTCATTCGGATCATTTAACTCATTCGGATCATTCAAATCATTTGGCTCATCGGATCATTCCGCTCATTCGTATCATTCAGCTCATTCGGATCATTCGGCTTATCGGGTTATTTAGCTCATTCGGTTCACTCGGACTGGAGATCCATTTGAGTCATTAGGAGTAGGTACATTAGAAGCGAACATTAGAGATTCGGAACAGTGTATCATTTGGCTGAATCAGATCGCTGAGTCATTTCAGTAAAGAGTTACATACGTGTAACAGTAATATCTTTAGGATGATGCTGGGTATTCCTCGCGTTTGTATTGCGTCTGGAATATTTGCGCAAGCTGGAATAGAAGGCTTTCAAGCTATCATCAGAAAGAAAGTGGCGTCACTGATAAGTCGAGTGCGAGGAAGTGACAACAGCATCCTGAGGATAGCGGCAGATGATCCGCCTGCACCTATGGTAAGGCACTTCGTGCGAACGATGACCGAAATTGCAACTGCATACTAATTTTTTACTAACCCTATCCATAAGTTTTTTTTAAATTTCTACTAACACATGGGTCAAACGTTGTCCGAAATAAAGAAATTTGAATTTGAATTTCTCAGTTTTTTTTTGTGAGAGACGGTAGATGATCAGACAGATCACCGTGGTAAGCGATTACCGCCGACCCGCAGCACCTGAGGAGTCACAAGTCACCGCCAGCCTTTTAAAATGAAATACTGTCTTTTCTTGAAGGTTTGCAAATCATATTATGTTATCTTGAAACTTTATTAATTCTGACGAAAAGATGTCTGGTGGGAGTTGCTCATAGGTATAATGATGCATTGTGATAGGTGGCAGACGAGCAGACGGATCACCTGATGGTAAGCGATTGCCGCCGCTCATGGACACCTGCGACACCAGTGGAGTCACTAGTGCGCCAACGTTTAAACCTCCCTTTCACCGGATTGGGCCTCTGGACAGCTGCTTCACGCCTGTTTTCTGTGAGGCTGTGGTATTACTCCGGTCGAGCTGGCCCTTTCATGCCGAAGCGTGGCTCTCCCACGATTATAGCTCATATAAGTACTTTTGTATTTAGACGTTGGCTCGATCTGCAGTGATGCCCTTCACTATCTCTGGACTACGGAAGACCAGCGTCGTGGTTATCCTTAGATACTGCGACATAATGACATAAACGACTGAGTGGTGTCTAATTAAGCCCGTCAAAGTGCAGGGACATGGCTTAACTACCACCAGGGAAGACCTACGGCTTATTAAAAAAATAGTGATAGATATACAAGAAGTTATTGGGGCAGAAATGTCCTCGAGTGGAGAGGAGTGGAGGTCGAAGCCGTGGCCCCTACAAGGTTGACCGATAATCTGGTGAAGGTCGCAGGAATCCCTTGGATGCGGGCGGCACAGGACAAATCTGTGTGCAGATCATTGGGGGAGGCCTTTGACCAGCAGTGGCCGTTAATGGACAACATTTCATATTTTTAACATGTCCATATTGTTTTTTTATATGAAAGTAGACATAAAATGAACAGACCCATATTTTTTCTTTTTTCAAAATTTGTCCATTTTCATGCATAAAATAATTATTGAAATTCTTTTTATTCTAATAGACGTAAGCGCCAAATGACGTCATCGGACGGCTGAATACAGCGATATTCCTTTGCTTATCATTGTTTTAATAAAAAAAGGTACTACTGTCAAAGGTAAATAATACTAGTGTCAACATTGTCAACGTCATTCATACATTCAACGTTGACAAGTTGTCTTTTTTTTTGACAGTTACATGTCATGGGTTTGGCATTACGTAAATTTAAAACTATAATGTGCTAAGCAAAGAAATATTTTACATTCTGCCGTCCGATGACGTCATCTTACGTTTTTTAGTTTTTAATTTTTTTCTCAGTAAATAAGCAATATAAAAAATTAATAAATATATATTCGAGCAGCGGAAAAGTAAACAAAGAATTGGTATTTTTTGTTGCAGAGCTTAGCAATTTTGAAATGTTGTCCATTGGCTGAGATGATGATGATACAAGAAGTTAAGTGATCGGAAACATAAACCTTGTTGACCTGAAGACTTACCCATAAAGTAGTTGACAGTGAAGTACAAGAAGTTTGTGATTAGGATCCAGTAGACCACGTTGGCTCCCAGCAGCACGAGCAGGCTGAACGCGTGCGCCACTACCTCGGCCCAGCGGCCGAGCAACGTCCGACATAATGCAGGAACTTCGCATGAGTCACTACCTGTGTAAAAAGTATCAGCCTATAGACTGTCCCTCTGCAGGGCAAGGCCTCCATTATATAAATCAAGGTATTACTACTTTGATGGGATTAGGCTCAATCACCACGCCAAATGCGGATTGGTGATCACAAACCCGAGCTATGTTCGAAAAATTCGAAACATACTTTTCGCTCGACCCGGGAATCGAACCCAATACCCCGAGATCACGGCCCGGTACTTAATTTTTTGCGACAAACGAGTAAGCGGGTCCACCTGATGATAAGTAATCGACGCCACCCATGAACATCTGCGAAATATTCAGAGAGATGGCTATATGTTGCCGGCTTTTAAAAAAGGTAGGTGTCTACAAGATCAGGAATTATCAAATTAATTTGTTTAAATCAAAACTTCATAAATGGCTGCTTGAATTAAAAGTGTATGATATTAAAGATTTTAATGACAGATCTTAACTTCTAATGACGTATGTACTATAATCTAAACATATTATTCTATTATTTTTTATAAATATAATGTGATTGTAAATTTGCGTGCTTTTTAAGCAAAACATGTATGCACTTATGTTATTATTATACCTTCAAAAACCATGTTTTAAGGCGAATAAAGATTTGATTGATTGATTGATTGATTGATACATACGCTCATACTTAAAGATCCCTAATTCTTAGCCACGAGGAAATACTCCTGCAGACAAACCGTTTCACAGAACTGAGGTACGGTCAGCACCAAAAGTAGCTTGACACTTTAGTAACGTCCGTCAAAGTAACCGTTCTGCCCTATTATAGTCAGTTTCTAAGGGGTACGTACAAAATGTTACTTCGACATGGTACTAATGTGTTAAACTACTTTTGATACTCACCGTACGTGGTAGAAAGTTCCGCGAGAAACGCACAGTACTAGACTACCATCTATCGAGATGATGGGGATGGGATGACAATCGCTTGCGCTTATTGTGACAAGGTAAAAGATAAGATGTGAACGTACCATGATGATAGTTGACTCTTAAAAGCACGTAGGCGGTGTACAAGCACAGCGCGGCCATCAGCGCCACCAGCGCCAGCGCGGCGGGCAGCCCAGCGCGCTCCACCCCCCACGCCATAGTCAGGAGGGATGACCCCATTATTGTGTTCCATACTGAGAAACTAGAAATGAAATCACTTTTTAATGTGGTAGTTGGCAGACGAGCAGATTTACAAACAAATAAATAAATATTTCACAACATCACATACCTACATTGATCTGACTCCGAGATAGGTAGCTCAAGCACCTGTGTTACGGATATCAGAAACAACAGGGGAAGTAAAAATACATACATTTAATACTTTTATTTTGTGAATACATACTTTTAACTTATAATAAACAGAAAACCACCTGTAGCATCTCGGCACGTACGATAAGGATTATCTCGAAGACCGACTGTTATCTCTCTCATGTACGCTATGTCAGCAGATCTTACCAGGTATGTAATAGATAGATAGATAGATAGTTAAAACGTTTATTTGTACTGCTTCATATACACACATTAAAATAAAACAAATGACACACACGCAAGAACACAGGAACATTACATTATGATACGAGATGACGTCAGTCATCTCTAGTATATATGCCTTGGAGATGTTCTCCCATGATGCCATTTGCATTATCAATAATAAACCAGTTACGTATATAAGACCGGGTACATCATTCCTTCCAGGCCACCAGCTGCCTACCGGCGGACTGGTGGCCTACCAACTATATCTTACGGTTCCCGGCATACCACCTATAACATAAAAAAAACACCCAATACCAACAGACATGTTCATGCACACAAATGTTTGTACTGTGGGGGATCGAACCCGCAACCCTTGCACCAGAGGCAGCGTTCACTACCACTGATCAAAACGGAATGCCATCGTGGCATACACAAAAGTGCAGTCACAAGTGCGTTGCAAACCGTTAAGATCCCCTTCCCCTCGGATTAAGTCTCTACTCTCACTCACTCGGGGTAAACACCGCAAGCGCTGAAGCACGGTTGTGGTATCGCTCCGGTCGATAAATATAAGAATGGTAATTAAGTATAGAATTGAAGTTTTTAAATTATATTTATAAGAACAATACAATTTATTCATTAATATTACTCTCTATATGTAGAGTTACTAGCTGCGCCCCGAGGATTCACCCGCGTGGTGATAGAAATTATAGATAGATTTATGTGTTGCTTTTTAGATTTTCGCATTGTATTATACATACATCATCATCATCATCATCAGCTCATTTAAGTCCCCACTGCTGGGGCACGGGCATCCCGCAATCACATGAGGGGTAATTGCCATACTCACTACGCTTGGCAGACGGGTTGGCTAGGGTTTTGATATAAATGCAGAGTTTTCCTTCTCTGTGTGCTGATGATCATGCCAGCAGCTTTACCTTAGTCTCCTTTTACGACACCTCATTATACATACACCGTTATTTTTTTATCGTTTACAACCCTTAAACCTCATAATAGGTAGGTATCGTGAATAAATTTAACATCTTAGACCAATAAAATAAGCGACAAAAACAAGCTGTTCCGTGAATTATTGCCGGGTGGATATTTTATTTTGTATTTTATTGATCTAACATTCTAATGGACTTTATTCATGATACTTAATATGAGGTTTTCGGGATGTAAACAATAAATAGGCTGAAATATACATACTTATATATTAATAATATTACATAACAAAAATAATAATAAACAATACATACAAAAACGCGAAAAATTGATTCACGCCAAAAGTGGCTGCTTTTGGCGTGAATAAATTTTTCGCGTACGCGTTGGACCCGAAATTGTTTTAAATAAATCCGGTTTAGTAGCTAAAAATTTAAATCTATTAACGTCGCTAGTGTGCCCGACCCGTCACCTTAACCACCTTACTCCCTTATCGAGGGCATTATACTGATAATAACAAACATTTTCCGCAAGGATCAAATCTCAAAAAAAAAAATCCCTCCCCATACAATTTGCACAAATCAGCTGATTACTTTTGTATGGGAAAGTGATTTTTTATGATGCCCGCGACGAGCGCCCGCTTAACGCAGCCCACGGCCTTAAGTAGGCAAGTTTACTTACATAGTAATTAACGAGTTTTGCTTCTTCCGCTCAGGTTTGGCTGACTTCTCATACAGTTTGTATGGCCCGAGGATTTTGCCGGCCGTCAGTTCTGTTGCCCCCTGCAATCAATGGTTTGTGTGTTAATATTATTAACATTGGTATTATTGGTAGGTATGTTTCGAGATTGATCTGGAGCCCAATTCTCGTGCTCGTGATATTTTGAAAACATGGCAGATGTCACCTGAAAACCATACAAATAAACAGTGTTTTAGTGATATATGTCGTATGAAAATAAATGTCACTGGCACGAGAATTGGGCTCCTGTTCTTTAGGAAATTCAGCGGGAAATGTGATAAACTGGGTCGAAATTGTGGGATTGTTTTGGGCTCATTCATAGGAATTATGATTAAGTAGTTTTTTATGTGATAGGTGCCAGACGAGCAGACGGATCGCCTTATGGCAAGCGATCGCCGCTACACATAGACACCCGCGACACCAGTGGAGTCACAAGTGCGCTGCTAACCTTTAAAGCCCCCATTCTCCATGGTTTGGGCTTCTGGTACCCTCAAAGACGACGCGAAACCCAGCACAGTGCTACTTTACGTCAGTTTTCTCCGAGGCCGCGGTATCACTCCGGTCGAGCCGGCCTATTCATGCCGAAGTGTGGCTCTCCCACGGTCAAAGGTCTAGTTTCAAAGTATCTAAATATGATAATCAAAAAACGGCAATTTCATAGGCAAAGACCATGTGGAAGCGAATCGCTTCATGCGGATAAGGCAGCTAAAAATCTGTCTAGAAATAATTTCTTTCTCAGATGGTAACTCAAAGATCTATCTTACTTACCTCATATTTATAGCATTTGTGACGAATCGTTTAACTCTGCGTCCTATTCTCGTGCACTGGACAAAGAAGTTGAATGAGAAATTTCCAAACATATTGGTCCAAATATATATGTCACATTCAATATTTATATAATGTCCCGAGAATTAGGCTCCAGAGGGCATATTCTCGAGCACATGATACTGAAATCGAGTTTTTTTTATTGCTTAATATATGCAGACGAGCTTGCGGCGCATCTGATGGTAAACGGTAACCGCCGCTCATAGATATCGACAATGCCGGAGCACAGTCATGCCGCTGCCTATCTACCTACAATGTTAGAGATTTGTATGGATGAATGTATGAAATCCACATTCGGCTTCAATGTCGAGTGCACGAGAATCGAGTTGCAGATACGAGCTGTCAAGGCCCAGTCGCCGGGTGTCGTCAAAACAGACCTCGTTCGACGCACGTCTTGATAACACAATGATTCCACAAATTTGTAATACTATTTCGTAGGGTGACTGTGTATAATCATACTATCTAAGGTATTTATGGGTAAACGCGAGAGTGGAGACCGCGTCTTGGCAAACATAATGTAGGGCGCCATTTGGCTAGGTGGGGGGACGATCTGCGCAGTATGGCTGGCAAGAGCAGGATGCGAGAAGCCATGGATAGATCACGGCGGCGAATAATTGGAGAAGCCTACGTCCAGCAGTGGACTGCGATAGGCTGATTATGATGATGATGATGAAGATATTTATGAGCACAATTAATTGTGTGTTTAAGAATTGCGCCTTCCGAATGGAGGGTTCGTAGATTTGAATCCGCGCACTTCTGGATGTTTAAAATCTACGTATCATGTCCGTGTTTCTACCACTAGCTTAGCGGTGAGGGAAATAATTGTTTGTCTGCACCTTTTGAATATATCTCAAACTGCGGCTTATACTCACAATTTAATAGCCATGCGCTACGCATTGAAAACGGGCTATGATGCTATGCGCTGTGCTTATAAAGCAGGGCGTTATCCTAAGTCTATGTATGCTACTACGAAATAAATGTACTACGCACCGAGCTACGAGCCGAGCTACGCGGTGTGCTACGCATTGTGTTATGCGCTGTGGCTGTGACTGTGGTACGAGTCGAGCTACGCGTTATGCTACACGCGGTGCTACGCACTGTGCAATGAACTGAGCTACGACGAGCCAAGCTATGCGGTGTGCAACGCGCTGTGCTACGAGCCATGCTACGCGCTGTGCTACGTGCCAAGCTACGCGTTGTGCTACTCGCTGTGCCACGAGCCATGCTACCCGCTGTGCTACGTGCCAAGCTACGCGTTGTGCTACTCGCTGTGCAACTCGCCATGTTACGCGCTGTGCTACGAGCCAAGCTACGCGCTGTGCTACGTGCCAAGCTACGCGTTGTGCTACTCGCTGTGTTACTCGCCATGCTACGCGCTGTGCTACGAGCCATGCTACGCGCTGTGCTACGTGCCAAGCTACGCGTTGTGCTACTCGCTGTGCTACGAGCCATGCTACGCGCTGTGCTACGAGTCATGCTACGCGCTGTGCTTCGTGCCAAGCTACGCGTTGTGCTACTCACTGAGCCACGAGCCATGCTACCCGCTGTGCTACGTGTCAAGCTACGCGTTGTGCTACTCGCTGTGCTACTCGCCATGTTACGCGCTGTGCTACGAGCCAAGCTACGCGCTGTACTACGTTCCAAGCTACGCGTTGTGCTACTCGCTGTGCTACGAGCCATGCTACGCGCTGTGCTACGAGCCATGCTACGCGCTGTGCTACGAGTCTTGCTACGCGCTGTGCTACACGCCGTTCTACGAGCAGAGCTACGCATTGTACTGTTAGCCGAGCTACGGGTTGAGCTACGAACTGTTCTATGCACCGTGCTACGCGTTGTGCACAGAGCATTGAGCCGAACTACGCGTGCTACGTACTGTGTTTTGCGATGCTATGTCGTGGCTTCCCAAGTCGCACCGTCTAATCACGTGTCATCAATAATCAGAATCGTATTGAAGACAAATAACCTAATGTGTGGTTGGTGTACCTAATCAAGTCGAGAAAATCCTCGTAGCAATTGATAAAATGGTTACTTCACCGCTATCTCATGCGTTCAGATCAAACGCGTATTCTGAAATAACTGCTCCACTTTTGCAGGTCAATGTCTTTTCTAAATTATCTTAAATTATTGAGAAGATTACAGTGACGGTCATTCTTACTAATTACTAGTTTACGAGAGCTAATCATGCATAGCGGTCATGGTTGATTTAGTGCAAAATAATGTCCTATACTATCGATGGTAGCTCAGAGGATAAGAACCCGTCTTCCATGCGGAGAATCGTGGTTCGGATTCAAACATTTGGATTTTTTAAATCTATGTGCGTATTTCTACCATCACCTCGGCAGTGAGGGAAAATATCGTGTGGAAACCTGCACATTCCGGACAGTTCCTGAAACGTGTAACCATGATTAAGTTACTCTGGTTCCCCTGTAAAAGGGTTGCGAAGGTAAGACGGCAGTCGCTTCATTGCAATTACCAGAGTCTCAAAATCTTAAATCAAGGTTCAAGCGTACCCCGGGCTCCGGCGGGACAGTATTGGACGCAACCGGGAATTACTCGCTAAGATAAAGAGGCTCATCGATATTTCGGCACTGGCCAAACGATCAGCCGTTGATGCAGATCATAGTGCATAAGTGTGCGCGCAGACACAAGTGCACTTTCTCCACATCGCGTGCCAGACAGACCCAGTTCGCGGGACAGATACAATACGATATTCTAGGTCAACGAACTTTTCAATGTCAGTGTCAGCTAGAGTCAGAGTGTGCGAGCGAGAAGTAATCTGTGCGCGTGACAACGTCGCTCTGTTGTTTTTTTATAATATTAATTTCTATAAGTATCGTATTGTATTAATATTGTCATAAATTGAATAAGTGTACATCAATAGTGCACCACAATTGAAGTACAAGTATAATTCCTTGGATTTCTGTGATAAAGTCAATTTGTTTGCCGGCTTGTGTTGGAAGTGATTGTTTGAAGAGAGCTCATTATTTTACTGCTGTGCTAAGTTATTGTGCATCACAATACCCATTTATTAAATACTCAAGGTGAAATATTATTAATAACTGTGAAATTGTGAAAGTAATTAACATTATAACCCCTAAAGCTGACGTAATTCTTTGTCTTATTGTGCATCGTCAATCAGAGCGGGTGTACAGCGACATCTGTCAATCGGCCAACACACTACAAGAAGGTTATTGAACCTGCTTCTTTGCACTTATCTGCCTGACTAACCAGAGGTCGCTACGCTACTTTTGTTCGCTTGAAATCTA